>KN480025.1:39949-55496 GCA_000787095.1 Periophthalmodon schlosseri
TACCTTAACCTAGGGTGACCAGATTTTCAAAATTAAAAACTGGGACACACCAATTTGGGGTTGTTGGTAATAATAAACTTCTGAAAAGAGCATGTAATTAAGAACATTATTAAGCCCCCTTCATCTCACTTGTGAATCACTTTCTAACATGAGATACTTCTGTCATTGCAACTGAGTGCACTTTTTGGCCTCCTGGTGATTTTCAAGCACAGTTTTCTGTATTTGAACAAAAACATTTGACAATATGCCACCCCTTTTTATTGTTGGCAGGGATCAAATGGGTCAAAAATAGGGACACGTGATATTTCTTGTATGAAACTGGGACAAATCACTGGTTTTGGATAAATCCACTGGGACATGGGACAAATGGCTCAAAACTGGGACTGTCTCGGGAAAATAGGGTCCCCTTATTTGGTGACCCTTAACCTAGCATCTTATACTTTCTCTGGTTCTCTGGTTCTAGACATACATTACCACATCACTACTACAACTGTAATCGATGAGCATGTGCATTAAAATGAATTTGTATTCAACTTACCTGTGCATAGAACTGATCAAAGGTCATGATGGGTCCGAAGTAGAAGAACGGGAGGTAGAAGTTGTATTTGAGCAGCTCCAGGATGTTGTAGTTTCCATCTTTTCTCTCACAGTTTTCCAGTGCAAAGCTGATACAGCGCATGATGGTGAATCCACAGCCTCCATAGAAAAGGACATGCCTCAGTTCAAAGTCCCCCTCCACAAAACCTGCCTAAGACGACATTGGAAGAGGAAGTTGGAAGATAGACTATATATACAGCTATTAATACTAGATAGGATCTAGTGTTGTCATGACACTAAAATTTCAAACTCGATTTTGATGAAGGAATATACTCAATACCGATTTCGATACAAGAATTAAAAATGCTCTTTTAAATTCAATGGACTATCATTTTAAAGACAAAATAATAGTACTTAGTGGTCTTATACTAGTTCTGATAAAGCTCAAGATTATTCAGGAAAGGTCAAATGTTGTCCTATATCAATTAGTATCTGATTTTTAATACTTTTGACGACCCTACTAGGTTCTGATAAGTACTGATGATGATGTTTACCTGCCAGGACACAAAGGGCTCACACTTGAATGAGGCCAGAGTACAGAGGCCAGTGAGGAAGCAGAGCCAGCGGATCTTCACCAGAGAGATGCTGTAGAGCAGGATACAGTGTGATAGCATCAGGGTGACGTAGGTCCAGCCCATACTGGTCCAAACAGCCAGGACCCCATAGACCAGGAACACCAGGGACCTGTACTGTGGAGTCAGAGGTGGTGTGTTACATAACAAATAAAATACATTTAAAATGGGAGAAAAACAAGCAGGTATCTTCTTCTACTTAATTACAATCCTGCTCTATTGATACTTTGGAGGTAATGGCATCAACATTTCCTGGGGATGTGATGCTAATTGTGGGCACTGTTTTGTCTGAAGCTCTGTTACTCAAGTTAGACTTTAATATGAGCTTTCTTTTAACACAATCTGAGAATAAAGAATTGACTTTTGAGTTGGGACTACAACAGGTGAGTTAAACAAGAAATAGTTTTTCAGTTAGTTCAATTTTTTTGAAAACAGGACCATTAACACCCATCAATCATAGGCTCCTGAAAATGTGTTGTTTAAATCCATTTAGTATTTTTTCTTGATTATTTAAAAACTTTTTGGTAGTGTTTGCTAATGTGTGCATTGTGTCACCATGGTAACTGCTAAACATTTTGCCATATACCTACATAAAGAACATATATTTTTACATATACCTAATATTTAAAGGGGCACTATGTAACTTTTCTGGTGGAGTATTCACCACCTGCTTGTTGAGGTGTTATTGCTTTGGCAAGAATGTTCCACAGCTTGGAGACAAAACAGGCGACGTCACCAGGCCAAGGTACAAATCAAATCTGTGGAGAGGCGACCCCACGCACTGTAGGAATGCATGTTTTTCAAGATATTTTGAGCAATAAAATGCTCCATCAGAAAAGTTACACAGTGCATCTTTAAATGAAAGAGTGCAAGTCAAGTGTAAAACAACATTTTGTTTATGCTGAGTAGAATAAACAGTATATATTATTTAGCATTATTTGGTATAGAGTCAGTCACCTGTGGAGCCAGCATAGTGCAGAGCTTAGCGAACAATATATGACCAGAAAGCGCAAACAGGATGTGATCTCTGAACGTAGAAAACCACATCACCCACTCAAAGTCTGCTGTATCCTACAATGAAAAGATGGAGTTTAATTAGATTTTAATATACACCACTTAACAATATGGCAAGCTGCAATATTCTAAATTAGTCTAATGTTCCAGTTTATTTAGGCTGCAGGTGTAATAAATGTATACTAAAATAACTAAAATAACATAATTCTTGCCTACCATTTTCCTCCCGAAGTAGTGCCATCCGGGCTTAATGTTGCTTTTGAACGTTTTTCTATTGGTATTTGCTGTAAAAAGAGAAGATTTAGACTACTTCAATTCATCAACTTCATCTACATTGTCATTATAAAACACAAGAGGCGGCACCAAGCTATATTTTGTCTGCATGGTGTTAAAATGGACACTTGATCTGCCCTGAATGGTCAGCATAGCTCCCCCTGAACAAACTTTGTGTGCTGTGTATACAGCTCGATCTGAAGTGCATGCCCACTGTGGGGTTAGTATTATGGGCCATTGTAAAATAAACGCCACAGATCGTGATTTATATTTAGCTGCTGTAAAAATAAATCCAATCATCACAGTTTGTCGGCAGGGCAGTGACATTATTTAGTGAAATAGTGATCTTTCATCATATTTATTTGTTTGTTCTGTTAAGATTCAGTTACCTTTTAAAGATTGGTTTGACCATAAAATCTTTTCATAATGAAAATATGGCATATATAAAATGCTGATGCGAGGAGCTTGGATTTGCATGCGCTGATTAAATAAAAAGAAATCAATAGAGCTACTCGTCTTTGTCAGTGCAGTCTAACAGTCAAGATATTGTACACATGGATTCAAGCCACTACTGTACCTTAAAAAAGGGATAGTAATAAATGAAAACAAGACAAGTTAACCATTAAACTGTGCTTATGGTGTGAGATGTTACTATTTCTGTTATGTATCAAATAACTTATTACAGCTGTGTATGTAAATATCTGGATGCACAAAATGTTATCTTTTTGTCACTAGCCTATTCTACCCTATCCCACTGTGTTTCTTCTGACTTAACTTCACCTCTGCACAGTCCTGTGTGTTCTTCATACTCACCACTGGAGACATCAAAGATCCAGCTGGTGGCCCAGAGCAGGGCAAGGCACAGCACTGTGTTGTAGAAATAGAGCTCATATTTGGGCAGCGCAGCTTTGACCCCCATTGCAGCCAAGAGAAGAAGAGCTCCCACACTCCCTCAGTACAGTGACAGTCAGAGCTGTAAATATAAAAACAGGTTTTACCTGTGACATGGCAGAGGGCGTGACAGCACCTTGGGCCCCTAATCTCTTTCTTAGAATAAGCAAATTGGAACTTAAAGCCATTCAGTGACCTAAGGCCAAACATCTACTCCTAATGTAGTTTTTAGTTGGTGGCAAAAGACTAGGTAAAATAATGTCTTAGTAATTTAAATAAATACCTTGGCAGATTAGTATAAACATAAGAATCAGGTGAAAGTGTCTAAATAGGATACACAACCAGAGTTGAGTTGCTTTTATTTTTTGTGATGGAAATCACTCACTCATCAATCACTCAACGTAGGCCTATGTCTAGTCATTCATTTAACTTTTACATTTAAAATGACTCAATGACTTTGAATAAAACCGCAGCCTGGTTTCCAGTCTCTTTACAGTAGTTTATCAAACTATTTTATCAGCAGTCTGCAACTGGAAATAGATAATACCACAGATAATTAGACATTTAAAGGCCGTTGTTTTTAAATCGTGTTTTTTATTTCATGCAAAAATAATCAGCTTTTCCTGCAGGTGCAAAACAAACCAGGCTTCCTATTTCCGGATAACAACAACTTTTCTAAGTCAAATGCACAAAAGTGGCACAGTAACCCAGCTACAGGCTAAATGCCATCGGTCTGTCTCCACTCGTCCTCCGCAGCACCTGTTGAGATACTGACCTTGAACGCAGCAGCTGAGAGCTCGTCGAGTTGTTAAGCGAAGTCCACGCGGGAAAAGTTCACTTTAAACCTGAATTTAGGTTGTAAAAGAAGGTACTTTTTTCTTGTGTTGTGCATTCACAGTGCGGAGGGCAGCGGGTCCCTTTGACCCCCGTGTGGGAGCTGCCGCTGCATAAAGGTGAACAAATGTATTTATACATTGACCACTGACACAAGGGGGCGGGACGAGGGGCTGCTAAATCAGTACAATAGGCTCCAAGAAACACTATACCAGGGCCCTTTGGAGTCCCAGGCTTACATACCCAACCCGTAGACTACTTGTCTTGACCTAATTAAGCCCTTTGGAAATATGTAATTTTCAAATAACTTTTTGTTATCTGACTTTGAAGTGAACACCTGACACCTACCATAAAGTCTACTGCTGCTGTCTCATATACACTGTCTCTATAGTAGCCTATGTAGGTCACAGCTTTGTTAAACACTTTGCCTTTCCCTAATTCTCCTATTTGCTACATATAGGCCTATACCATATGTAGCGTACAACAGTTGCATATTACTTACTTTACTTACAGTAAACATGTAGGCCTAGTGTCTGTACTCAGAGTATTCACTGTGTCACAGCCAGAGGGAGATGTTACCAAGACAACGCTAACACTGTGGTCTAACTGTCTCTAAAAACCTTTGTGGGCTTTCTCTTCAGTGGGCATAATAATGACCAAATCATCCAATAAGATTAAAAGGTCACAGTCTTACATTAGAATATTAATACACACATCATCATTTGGTTTGTAATATGGTCACAAAGGCACCTCTTGGAATTATAAAGAATTAAATAGTTTAATGTGAAATGACAAAATGAAATCTGTGATGAATCTGTTTCATTCATCTTTTCTGTTGGTCTCCTGTCCTTCAAAAATTGGGAACTTCTTCTCCACTTCTTCCCAGGTTAAAACACCAGTTGCCAAATCTCGGACCACTGCAGGCAACTCATCGACCTGAAGGACAATTTTCTAAGTCAGACAAACACACACCATATAATATCCCATGCACACATAAAATACCCTACCTCTGCCCTGATCTGCCTCATAGAGTCCCTGTCCCTCAGCGTGGCAGTGTGTGGCATTTTGTTCACTGTGTCAAAGTCTACAGTGATTCCAAAGGCCACTCCGATCTCATCTGCTCGAGCATAGCGCCTCCCGATGGACCCTGAGGAGTTGTCCATTTTATGAGACACTCCATTTCTAGTCAGCTCTTCAGCTATAAAGACACACAAGAAACACAGCAGAAATATAAATTATTATGTTATTATCTATATAAAATATGATTATTAATATTATTATTACTATCTGATTATTTTTGTCTAATACTCACAAATCTGGTGGATAAAAGGCATGAACTCTTGGTTTGGGCTCAAAGGAAGGATAGCACACTTGTACGGAGATACAGGGGCAGGGAAGCTGAAATACTGAGATGAAAGTGTGTGTTTAGTTCATGCACATTTGATAGTATCATAATATATAGCAGATACTGATCTGAAGATAGCCCACTCTAAAAGGCCTATAATAACCACAAACTGACCCCAAAATATGCTTTAGCTATGTATGAACCTGCTGCATGTGACTTACCGTCCTCTGCTCGTCTCCTTGTCTGATGCGGAAGGAGTGTTCAAAGATGGAGTACATGATTCTCCCGATGCCAAATGACGGCTCGATTACATTGGGAATGATCTCCTCCACTAAAAACATGTTTTCATATTACTAAAGTACACTGTATACTCTTTGTTAAAGTTATGTATAATGTCTTACCATGCAAAGTCTTCTGAAACCTTTTCACACTGACCATGTCTTTAGTCAAGGTGAATGTTTTTCCCTCGGTTTCAATGGTGAACTCTCTGAAAGCGCCAGAGATGTCATTATATTAACATAATGATTTAGCATAATTGATTTAATGTTAAAGTAATCAAAATACAGCCTACCCTTTTTCACTGAGAAGCTTCTCCTGGTCACTTATGTAGCACTCATCACAGACCGACAGATAATCCAGGATCAACTTTGCATCTTTTTTATATTCCTTCCCTATGGTGGCTTTGTTAGCTTCAAACTGGGTCACATTCACTACTTTGTGCGACGTTATTAAGGAAAGAAACTGATGAACAATATGTCACAAATATTTGGCAGCTATGAGATTACTAAAATTACATTAAAACATAGGTTAGACTGATGGAATACAAAAATATTAACATTAAATAAAAAGACATCTGTGTAATCCCTCAGTCGTCCAGGTATGATCCATAGTAAAAGAAAAATTCAAATCTGTCAACTGGACAAAAAGTTGTAGGTAGCCTGGAGGAGCAGCGAAATGTCTTCACTCCTACAACCTTTTGTCCAGTTGACAGATTACAAAAACTAGCAGCAAATAAATCTAAAACTGAAGATTTTATGGGTAAAATAACATGGGCACCATAAAATTGACACTGAAAAACCAACTACATATCTTAGTAAAACAAAGGATATGGGTTCTTTTAGAGGCTTTTCAGCCACTAGAGGGACCCTGGTGGCCCTTGAATGGCAGGAGAGGTCATAGCAGGAGCGATCCGCACAGCCCACAATCTCAATCCAGCCCTATGGAGCCACATGCATGGATACTAATTACTAGGCTCATGTTACTAAAGTATTTGAAAAGCTCAG
Organism: Periophthalmodon schlosseri; assembly: GCA_000787095.1. Classification (NCBI taxonomy): domain Eukaryota; kingdom Metazoa; phylum Chordata; class Actinopteri; order Gobiiformes; family Gobiidae; genus Periophthalmodon; species Periophthalmodon schlosseri. Next base: position 46,759 of record KN480025.1, read on the forward strand.
ACCTAGTGAACTTACATAGGAGGTAAGAGACTCCGCATCCCAACAGTCGCAGGCGTAGTGAGCCATCTCATTCTCCATGTGTTGTCGGAAACGTACTTTATCTTTGGAGAGACCCACTTTGAGGAGATACATATAAATACGGCCAATGAAATAGCCTAGGACCGAGTTGTTGATAACTCCCTATAGCAAAGGAAACAAGAACACAAGAAAAATAATCATCAGTATTTTAGAATGGTAAAATGTACTGGTTAAAATAAGTACCACCCACCTGTTCCACTGCATCTCCGAGTCTCATGATTTGTGCAGACTGTCCACTGGTTTGGGCTTTAGAGGAGAACAGCATGATTTCCAGGTCGGCAACATTGGAGAATTTTGGATGGACCTTGTCATTTGGGTCCACAAAATGCTCTATTTCAGCCATAGTAAATTCCCTGTATGCAAGGTGTAACATAGGATTACTCCTTATAAATGGTTTTCAACACAAATTATACTGACTTGATAACCAACCTGACACGAATTAGTCCAGAGCGGGGAGAGATTTCATTCCTGAAGGAGTTTCCGATCTGAGCAGCACCAAAAGGCAGCTTTCCTTGGTTAAACTCTAGTAAACGCTTGAAGTTCAGGAACATACCTTGAGCTGTTTCAGGCCTCAAATATCTGCACAAAGAAATGATTGAAATATATTTAGTTTAATGCGGTTTGATTTTCATATAGTGTTCATATAGTTATGTGTACCCAGGCATGTTGCCACCAGGGCCAATAGACGTCTGAAACATGAGATTGAAGGAGACGGGAGGGGTGAGGTCATTTCCTGTGGAGGGAGACTTGACGTTGTATTTCACAAACAGATCAGCCAAGTCCTGCTGCGAGTAGTTGTCCATCTGAAAATCAACATAATTAATATAGTGTACAGTATAAAAGATTTAAAGGTCCACTGTGTAACTTTTCTGTGGGAGGATCTGTCGTCTGATCTCCAAGGAGAAAGTTATAGAAAGTTCCGCAGTATACCATTATATATCCATGGAGACAAGCAAGTAACATCACCAGGCCAAGATATAAGTCTATGGAGAGGGGAACTGCTCATAGTAAGAATGAATGTTTTTTATTTTAACTGTAACTGAATAAAAAAGAGACATAGGTTTAATACCATAATGTGGAACATTCCAGGCAAAAGCTGACACTCCACCAGAGTTGTTACATAGTCCACTTTTAAGCTATAAACTATAAGCATAATAGGGTATCAATTTACAAAATAAAACTGCCTCTATCTCATTCTTAATGAAAACATAGTATGCACATAAAATATTACAGAATTTAATTAATTTTATTTTGAATTGGTGTATTTAATTTAGCATTCAAACATTCATTCATGAATTAAGTTCAATCAAGCTAAATTTAAAGACTGAAGTGATTTTTGTATTCCCTGACTGGGCACATACCTGAGTGATTACGTCATCCATCTCCACTGCCTTTTCTGCAGGGCATTTCTCATCTGACATCAACTTTTTTAGGTGTGCTGCACAAGAGAGTACCATGACCATTTAATAAAGGGGTTTCCAACGCCCCTCCCCCATCACCTTTCCACCCAGTAATCCCTCAGGACAAACAGGTAACAGCCTGTCTGTCAATGAAACGTAAAGCCGACTAAGCCCCACCATCCTTAATTAATGGGAAAAACTAATAGTAGAAAGGCTGCTAGTTACATTATTGCAGTTGTCGGCCTATGAGCTGATTTTGTCTGTGTCTTGTCAGTTGTCGCTTATCACTTAAAATGATTGGATACTAGACACTTGTAGTGAGTTTTTTAGGTGTTTGGGGGATATATTGTCAAACTTGCCTTTCAGGAGGTGGTCTGCACGGAAGCATTCTCCTGTTTTGGAATCCTTCACCATGTAATCTGCAAATTTGTCCACATGTCCAGATGTCCTGAAAGAAATAACAGCATTTTTTTAGACAAAAATGCATTGAACAACATTATTTAGTTAGGCCTATTAGTCGCACATACTTTAGAACAGGCTCTGGGGTCAACATGGTGCAGTCAATCTCCAGGATCTGCTCCTCTTGAATGAAGTGCTGCCTCCAGGTCTGCAGGATGTTGTTCTTTAGGGCACAACCCACAGGGCCAAAGTCGTACAGGCCGCTCACACCTAGAAGTTTAGATATTATTAACACATCTATGGTTGCACAATTATGAGTACCAGGTCAGCATTATATTTCCAGTCATACCTCCATAAATTGCAAAAGCCTGATCATAGAAGAACCTTCTCTTCAAAGTATCCTCCATCTTTGCCCTGTCAACAACGTCATCTTTGGGCTGCAGGGAGAGCTCCTAGAGATATGGTTAAATGTTAAACACAGCTTTAGAAAATCTAAGCAAAATAGTGGAAACTACACTGCACCTTTGCTTCAAGAATCTTTTTCCGAGCTTTGAGTTCTGCCACAGCTTTGTTCAGCTCTGAGGAGCCCTGCTCCTTCAGCTGCTGCACCAGGTCACCCTACAGGAAAAAAAAAAAAATCACATACTGCAGTAAATTATTCAATGAAGCAGCAGTCATGAGTGAAATACTAGTCCAGTGCCTCAAAGGATGTAGCCTAGTTCCATTTGGATAAAGTCAAATAATAATAATAATGCTGCTGCAGTTTAAAATGACTATATATTAACTGTATATTTAGGCTTATAACAGTTTTGCGTTGTCAGGCAACATAAAGCTCAACTTCCACATAGACTTGAAAGGTCATCGGAGACAGCTGATCACGAAGTTAGGTAAAAAATTATCATTAAATTCACAGATTAAGACTTCTAAGGTCAATAGCTCATAAGCACAAAACTCTTGAAAGATAAAAAACATACCATAATACTCACAGTTAAGGACCGTCAACAAATGGCAATATTACACATTTTAATTCTCAATAGCTACAAAATAATTCACCATATTTCATCATGAAAAACTGCAGAAAATCTTCAGATGGTAAAAATAAGGGTTGTAGTAAATTGATATTGTCATTATTGATAAGTGCTGTAGATAAAAGCTGTTGAATATTGATATTTATTAATTATCATAGCTTACTATATTATAATGAACACTGGGAAAGTAGTGGTTTCAGTGCGCCCACAATGTTGCATTTATTGTGTAATTTAACTTTTGTGGCTCTGTGGGCTTTTCCTTTGCAGCTCTTGAGAATGAAAAGTTGTAGTATTGCCATTTGGTGACAGTCCCTAAGCGTTTCCTCTTCTCCGGCTGCGTATTTGTAGCAGTGCATTTCGCTGAGCCCAAAGTCTAATTTTAAAAAACGACGTTGTAGTCGTTAGGCTGTGTAAATATGAGTACTATGGTATGTTTATTATCTTTCAAGAGTTTTGCGTTTATGAGCTGCTGAATCGGCGAATTTGATGATAACTTTAACTAACTTGATCAAGGTAAGATTTAAAAAAAATTAAAACAAATCTCGTAACACGTAAGTCAATGAAGAGTAATCATAACCAACTATTATACTGCCATATTGAGCACGTACCTGTTGCTTCACAGCGTCTCGTAATGGGGCAAGTACTTCTTCCATTGTGATAGTGGCCACAGGTTGTCAGTGGTGCAGCCCCAGCCTCAGTTGTCCTTCACTGATCTGAACTCGCGCTCTGTATTGTCTTAAAGGGGTGGTGCCTTCACTCGCATAGCTGAAACTCGGGCATTATGTTGCATCATGCTGTTCATTACTGCCTTCAGAATTCTCCCTCACGCTGTTACTACAGTGAAATACTACAATGATCATTAACTACACTAGTCCTCCATTTAACATGCTCAAAGCTTCTGTGCATTTTATGACATTTGTTCAGCGTTTCTTATTGCCAGGAATATTAGTGTCAATCACATCTGGATAAGTTGTAAATAACTACTTGAATATGTTTTATTTACAGTTGAACTTAATAAATCATATGAGAGTATAAGAGTGATTTGAATGCAAGTGACCAGTAAGTGCTGGTTTGTTTTATTGAAATAGTTAAATATTTGTATCCAGTTTGAATGAAACCTGGAATGGTGCATTGTTCCTCTTATGAAGAAAGCAAAGTTACAGTTTCCTCTTTTAAAAACACAACAAATCGTACATAAGACCAATGAAATGTTGCTCATAAGAGAAAGTTCCTGTGCAAGCGTCCACGACTGTTAATACGATGAATACATGGCATTGTAGAGACTGAAGGGAGAGTGCTCCAGTCCACAATAGCTTATGACAGTATAGTTGCATTTTTCATCCCTGTGGTGCATACACAAAATGATTGTAGGTTCCTTTATGTGACAGCCAAGCTGCTCTACTCTTCAACAGTCAACTTGCCGGTCTCTTGCCCTTCAAAGATGGGGTACTTGCTCTCTGCTTCTGCCCATGTCATTGTACCATTGGCCAAATCCCTGACGATGTCCGGAAGCTCGGTGATCTGAAAAAGAAAAACATTTTATACTTTAAATCTTTTCTTAAGTATATGTGTGGTTTTATCACTGATCTTAATATAATTAATGCCACATCTTACCTCTGCTCTGATCTGCCTCATTGAGTCCCTGTCTCTCAGCGTGGCAGTGTGTGGCGTTTTGTTCACTGTGTCAAAATCAATGGTGATGCCAAAAGACACTCCGACCTCATCTGTCCTGGCATAGCGTCTCCCGATGGACCCCGAGGAGTCATCAACTTTGTGAGACACACCATTTTTGGTCATTGCCTCAGCTGAAAAAGAAAAACAGACAAATAATCAATGAGAATGTGCAGTGCATTTTTGAGTGAAATTGTAAACAAAGGAAACTCACAAAGTGCTTTTACAAAAGGGATGAATTCTTGGTTTACGCTCAAAGGCAGGATAGAACATTTGTATGGTGAAACAGTGGCAGGGAAGCTGAAATACTGCAGAAAAGTATAGAAAGATCAAACAATCTTTTGACTCCAGTTATGTACATATAAATATATACAATGTGCTACTCACTGTTCTTTGTTCATCGCCTTCTCTGACATGGAATGTGTGTTCAAAGATGGTGTACATGATCCTACCAATCCCAAACGAGGGCTCGATAACATTTGGAACAACTTCCTCCACTGGACAAAAAATAAAAGCGTTTAATATAATGAAAATGTATCTCTGGTGATTTAAACTGTAATTTTTACTAATAAAGAGCAAAGCTCACCATGGAGAGTTTTCTGTTGTCGCTTCACACTGACCATGTCCTTTGTGAGTTTGAACGTCTTGCCTTCAGTCTCAATGGTAATCTCACTGTGAAAAAATGCAATTTAAAACGTTAAACTATAATCACTCAACTGTTGAAGAACCTTTAAATAACAACTGACAAACTCACCCAGTCTCATTGAGCAGTTTCTCTTGTTCTGTTATGAAACATTCGTCACAAATAGACAAAAATTCCATAACTAGCTTAGCGTCCTTCTTGTACGTTTTTCCAAGGGCTCCTTTATTGGGCTCAAATTGCACAACATTTACAGTTTTGTGTGCATAGGTTAAAGAAAAAAATATGCAAGATTATTTAAATAAAAAGAGATTTCATCAGACTATTTGCGCACATTTACACTGACAAGGATATGGGCTCTTTAAGGGGCTTCTCTGCTACAAGTGGAACCTTTGTTGCGCGTGCATGACACTGAAGATCATAGCAAGAACGGTCCGCACAACCCACAATCTCGATCCAGCCCTACAAAAATAAAGCAACATCTGAAGAAGCTCACGGCTTTGTAGCAGTTACATCACATTTTAGTCAGTACATACATATGATGTTTTGGCTTCAGCATCCCAGCAGTCACAGGCGTAGTGAGCCATCTCATTGTCCATGTGCTGCCGGAATCGCAATTTGTCTTTGGCTACACCAACTTTAGTAAGATAGAGGTAGATCCTCCCAATAAAATATCCAAGGACGGAGTTATTGATTACTCCCTGAAAAGTAAACATTACACAAACATGACATACAATAAAATATTTACCTCCAATAACAGAAAAAGCTTTGAAAAAAGTTTTGACAAAGCCCACCTGTTCCACTGCATCCCCGAGCCTCATGATTTGTGCAGACTGTCCACTGGTTTGGGCCTTTGAAGAGTACAGCATGATATCCAAGTCGGCCACGTTGGGGAATTTCGGATGAACCTTCTCATTTGGATCCACAAAGTGCTCAATCTCAGCCATAGTAAACTCTCTGCATACAAGACACAGGTGTTTATTGTTCTGAGCTTAAAGATGAGACAGAGAAATTGTTATGTGAATCTCATACCTGACACGAATAAGTCCAGAGCGAGGTGAGATTTCATTCCTGAAGGAGTTTCCAATTTGAGCAGCAGCAAAAGGCAGTTTTCCCTGGTTAAACTCTAAAAGTCGCTTGAAATTTAGGAAGATTCCCTGAGCAGTTTCAGGCCTCAAATAGCTGAAAACCAAACAGAAAAAAACATTAAACACCAATATTTTTCCCATTATGAGAATAGTTTCCATTTAATATTTTACCCTGGCATATTTCCACCAGGTCCTATGGACGTCTGAAACATTAGGTTGAAGGAGATGGGAGGGGACAGGTCGTTTCCTGTGGTGGGGGATTTTACATTATATTTTACAAACAGGTCGGCTAACTCCTGCTGGGTAAAGTTGTCCATCTGAACAACAACAAAGGAACAACACTTTTAAAATCATGTCAAAATGGCTTTATAATTGTTAATAAAAAAATACTAACCTGAGTGATCACATTCTCCATCTCCACCTTCTTCTCAGCTGCACACTTCTTGTCAGACATGAGCTTTTGAAGATGTGCTGAGGACAGAAATGGTGAATATTGTTTTACACAAGGACTTAACATGTTGTGGATACCTCGTGTGTAAGTCCTGTGGGGGTTTTGCTAGTGCACTTCTAAATATAAGATATGTTTCAAGATATACAAGCATGGAAGTGGTTGGCTAGCGCAAATTAATTGCAGATATCAAATAGGGAGCGTTTACCTTTAAGGAGATGGTCAGCCCTGAAGCATTCTCCATTCTTGACGTCTTTTACCATGTAGTCAGCAAATTTATCCACATGACCGGAAGTTCTGGTTAGACAAGAGATTTTATTTAATCTGACGAACATCTACAGAGCTTTCAACTTTGAGTGCTAATTTGAGGTAAAAACTAATGTATCTGCAACCGGGCTATGGAGGGCTGCTATGGTGACAGCTTCCATGCATAAAATCGCAGAATCAATATGTGCCTGTTAGACAAACCTATAGACCAGCATTGAACGGCTGACTTTAGGAACCACCAGGCAAATGTGTATCTTCTCAGTGATTTTGTACATACTTTAGAACAGGCTCTGGTGTCAACATGGTGCAGTCAATCTCCAGGATCTGCTCCTCTTGAATGAAATGCTGCCTCCAAGCCTGCAGGACGTTGTTCTTTAGGGCACAACCCACAGGGCCAAAGTCGTACAGGCCGCTTACACCTGGGGAACAAAATGTAATAGTAAAAACAGGTTAAACACCTGCAGGTAGTCATACAGTGGTCAGACCTTAATCCTTACTTTAATGCCATACCTCCATAGATGGCAAAGGCCTGGTCATATACAAATCGCCTCTTCAAAGTGTCCTCCATCTTTGCTCTGTCCACAATGTCATCTTTGGGTTGTAAAGCCAGCTCCTATGACAAAGAGGTTGAAGTACTTGATAATTCATGTAAATTCCCCAGCTACAGTTATTTGGTGAACGTGAGAGAACTAAATTCTCTTCAAAATAGCACAACAGGTCCGTGTTACCTTCGCCTCTAAAGCCCGCTTTCTTGCTTTAAGTTCAGCCACAGCTTTGGTGACATCCACATCAGGAGCTCCATCCTGTTTGAGTGTGCGCACCAGGTCTCCCTGAAAACAAAAGTACAGCACATTAGAAAAATGCTGCAGTCTATCCCCCACTTATGTTTTGGGTGATTTCTCATCCGAACCCGCTGTGTAAACATGGTCTATGGCGAACCCCACCCCGCTAAACACCATCTGCAGAAGCACTGCTCCCTGAAACGTGGCAGAGGGCGCACGCAGGAGCTAGTTAGCTGTCAGCTAACAGGCAATGGCTGCGCCCATTCATTGGCACGTATCAGAGGGAAGCCGGTTAGCATTAGAGGCTTGCATTGCTTTCAAGTCCTTGTTTGGCTGAAATGGGGTGGCACATCTGTCTTGTCCGAAGTTATTTCCCTCACATGATAACTTGTAGCTACCTGCTCTTTGACAGCCAACCTCAAAGGGGCCAAGATTTCTTCTATGTTCCCGTCCATACTTCGTCCTTCTTGAGCCTGCTGCAGCCACAAACTCTGCTTCTTCTTCTTGCACAAGCAGACCGAGGTTGAAAACGGCCTGGGTTTGTGGAAATAACTGAGCGACCGCCGCACAAATGGGACCGGAGAGACCGGACAGACGGACAGGATCTCACTGGTCCTCAGCAGTGCTGATGCGGCGCGGCGAAGAAGCATGGACCACCGCGGTAATGCGAGAAGAGAAGAATGAATGATGAAATCTCTGAGAAATGGAGAATGCGACTTCCGCTTTGCACTCGCACTTTCGATATATGTTGTATACACACGCAGACACATAATCTGCACAAAAAGACAAACCCTTTTCACAGTTTAATACATTTGATTTGTTTATATATCGCCATGACTTTATACAACAAATCTACTAAAACAACAGCAACAGCTTGAAGAACCAAGTGCAGTTAATAAAGTGTCCGCTGGGTGGCAACATGTGCAAACCATATATT
>JACM01060902.1:0-58890 GCA_000787095.1 Periophthalmodon schlosseri
ATATGTGTGTGTGTGTGTGTGTAATGATCTGTGTTTACAGAGAGAGCCCAGGCCTCTGAGCAGCGCTACAACATGCTTAAGGACAAGCACACAGAGCTGGTGGCCAGTCACGCAGAGCTGCTACGGAAGGTACACTAGAGAATCCTCTTCCATATGTATTTCAAGGATTATAGGATTGGAGTTTAATGGCTATTAAAGGTGCTATTAAAGGTTAAATTAAGATAAGGTTTTGGAAACAAATACATTTTTGCATCCATCTTTATCATCAGTGATGGCAATAAGTAGTAAATACATTAATTCTGCTAATTTTCAGTCCAAAACATGAAAAAAATATGAATATTGTTTCGTTTTGGAAATATATTTTCAGCTTTACTATGTGTCTTGTACACACCATGTGTCTCATAGCTGATCAGCCTTAATAGTAATTTTGTTTCCATTCCAACTTAGTTTTCAGCTTATAAGGCTTTACTCTTTAGATGTCACATATGATTTTCTCAAAGTTTGAGTGTAAGCAGCTGACAGCCTTGTTCCCTCAGAGTGCAGACACAGTGAAGATGCTGTCAGTGACCCAGCAGACTCAGGAGGAGGTGGAGCGCACCAAACAGCAGCTGTCCTTTGAGATGGACCGTATCAGACAGGAGGCCGACATGAGGGTCAGTGTTACCCCAGCAACACGCAGGGCTGAACTATATTCTATCTCACTGTGTAAATATATGTGTGTGTGTGTTTAGATGGAGGAACAGAAGTTTGAGATGGACAAGCTGAGGAGGGAGCTGGAGGAGAAGAGGACAGAGATGATGCGAATCAAGTCGTCTCTTCAGAACACAGAGCAGGTCAGACATGAGACCTGTAACGCTGTGTATACTTCAACTCACTGTTTGTACAGGCTTTAGATACAGGCTTTAGATCCACCACTGGTGCTTCTTCCTCACATGTGGGGAGGAACACACCCAGGTCAGCTCCCTCTCACATCACACACCCAGTGTAACAGGAAACAGATGAAGCTGGTGTGGACAGTAGCTGCTTCTCTCTTAGCTCTTCTCTCTTCTCTCTTAGCTCTTCATTTAGTGTGTGTGCTGTGTTCAGTGCCATGTGATTTTATCATTGAAATACTTATGTAGATGTCTGCCCTTGCCTCACTCCCCTGGCTCAGTAGGAAAGATGGTGGATGGTTCCAGTGTATATTAATGGGGTTGCGAGCTATTGTGGCTGTGCTGTACAGTGACGCTGGTCTGTGTGTGTGTGTGTGTGTGTGTGTGTGTGTGTGTGTGTGTTACAGGCGTCGGAACAAATGAGCAGCTGTGTGTGGTTGTGTGTGTGTGTTACAGGCGTCGGAACAAATGAGCAGCTCCATGACGGCTCTGCAGGCAGAGAAAGAGCGTCTGATGCGCTCTGTGAGTGAGAAAGAGGCCGAGCTGTCATCTCTCAGACAGTCTGCTCAACTCCAGCAGTCCTCACTCCAGCAGGAGAAAGAGAGGAGCAGCAGGGAGCTGGGCGAGCTGCAGAACAAACTGCACCAGAAGGTGGTTTACACTTACACTCTCACAGCGATACCACAGAATTAATGGAATGTTTTGGGTTTTTTTATAATAATTGATTGCAATCCCTCAGCTGTACATGTCATTGGACCATAATACCATATGTCAGTGCTCATGCTTACAAGGATTATAAGAGTTTTACTTAAACTCTAAAAAAAAAAAAAAAAAAAAAAAAAAAATACACACAACCATAAGTGATATTCACACCTGTTGCTGCTGTATTGTAATATAATATACTGAAGAGAGCTCAGAAATTGTGTGTGAGGTCAGTCTTTTACTAAATGTGTTATGTTGACACGCATATTTTCTGCGACCGTATGAAATACTGATTGTGTTGTGTTTTTTGCGGTCAGACGAGTCAGGAGGAGCAGCTGAAGCAGAAGCTGCTGGAGGAGCAGTTTGCTCTGCTGCAGGGAACAGTGAGCGAGGCTGAGAACATAATCCAGGACGCTGTGGCCAAGATCGACGACCCTCTGCACATCCGCTGCACCAGCTCCCCAGGTCTATTCTCATACTCTACATATACAGTTTACATACACTATATAAAAAGGCACATACGCTTTTTTTTTCTCACTGTCTGACATGAAATCAGACTAAACTTTACCTGTTGTAGGTCAATCAGGATTAACAAAATGATTTCTATTTGCTAAATGCCAGAATAATAAGAGAAGGATTTTTTTTAGACAATTTTTCATTAGATATTTACATGCATTTCATTAGTATTTATTATGATTGCCATTTTAACTGATATGGCTTGGGTCAAATTTAGGACAATTTTCATTAGATATTTACATGCATTTCATTAGTATTTATTATGATTGCCATTTTAACTGATATGGCTTGGGTCAAACGTTTTGGATATCCTCCTACAAGTTTCTCACAATAGTTGGCAGGAATTTTGGCCCATTCCTCCAGACAGAACTGGTGTAACTGAGCCAAGTTTGTAGGCCGTCTTGCTCGCACATGCCTTTTCAGGTCTGCCCATAAATTTTCAATAGGATTGAGATCAGGGCTTTGTGATGGCCACTCCAACACACTGACTTTTTCTTATCCTTAAGCCACTTTGTAACCAGTTTGGCAGTATGCTTCGGGTCCTTGAGAGAGACAGTGAGAAAAACAAGTGCATGTGTCTTTTTATATAGTGTATGTAAATGTCTAGTTTCAAATGTATACTGCACATATGTACTGTACATATGTACTGTACATTAGTATCGATGTCTCTCCTCCAAACAGACTACCTCATCAGTCGGGCAGAGGCGGCCCTCAGCTCCATCGACAGCCTGAAGAGGGGTCATTCAGACTACATGAGAAACATGAGTGGTACGTCTGTTCTGTCATGTCTTGTTCACCACTGTTTCGTGTTAAATACATCACATCATTAGTGTGATATTAAATGTGCACAGATGCTGGAGGACTGGTCAGAGCACTGACCCAGTTCTCCCACCTAACTGCGGACACAATCGTGAACGGCAGTGCCACAGCTCACATGGCTCCCACCGACCACGCAGACAGTAAGTGCAGCAGAGATCCTCTGTATAATGTGTGGAGACTTTCACCAAGAGTTCTTGCATAACTGCATCTTAAAAAGAATACAGATGAAAGGCATTTTGGCCGCTCGTTTAATCTGACGACTAAAATGATGAGATGATTTTGTATTAATTTATAGCTTTAAAATCAGTTAATATTGTAAAAAGGTTTTCTGTAAAGTTAAACCCTTGGTGTGTTACACAAATGTGTTTTCCCCTTGCAGGACTGACAGAGAACTGCAGGAGTTGTGCCACTCAGAGTCTGCAGTACCTCCAGGACCTGAAGGCCAAAGTGTCTCTGCAAAGAGCCGACCCTGCCTCGGTCAGGATTATCATCCAGAAGATCCTGCACTTAGGACAGGTGTGGATAAATCTGTTTTATATCTTGTATTTAAACACAACATCCGTCCTGCTCTGGTCTGCGTCAGTGTGTGCTCTGTTTTGGTTCTACAGGAGCTGCGTCCCAAAGGCATGGACGTGCGACAGGACGAGCTGGGGGACCTGGTGGACAAAGAGATGGCTGCCACTTCAGCGGCCATAGAGGAGGCTGTGCGCAGGATCGATGTGAGGCCTTTTGCCGATGAACTCACTAAGCATATCACAATAAACATTTTATGGCGTTTTAATCTAAATGACTTGTCTGTTTGCTTAGGAAATGATGAACCAGGCCAGAAAAGACACTACAGGAGTCAAACTGGAGGTCAACGAGAGGTGAGGGTCTAATATACACAAACTGAGTGGTTTCACATTTCTAACTTTTAAATTGGTAATAAACATACCTTCTGAAATGTTTTTACTGCTTTGAAAGAAGACGTGTTATGGAGAGTAAATGAATCAATGTTATAATGGTCTCATAATTGGCTTAGAGTTGTTTTTTGATTGATGCATGTTTGAGTAATTCTGTATTATCCTGCGTGGAAAATGTTTGTCTTCTCTCTACATACTCGAGATTCTTCTTATAAATTCAGACTCTGGGGCACACACAAAGGTTCATATTCATTTTCCAAAATAGTCTTTTTAGATCAAAATTGTGGTTTACAAAGAACAAAAAAATCTCATCTGCATATTTAAGTTTATCCCCAAATACTAGAAAAAACATGTCTCCTTTTATGTCTGAGCTCTGATTTTGGACACCAATTTCACAGACTGCATGACCCAACCTCACTTTGGTTGTTCTTTTTACAGAATCTTGAACAGCTGCACAGACCTGATGAAGGTACATATGCTCCTCTTTATTTATTCCAACAAACTATCTGGTGCAGTGTTTGAATCTTAGTTTTATGTGTGTCCCAGGCCATTCGTATGCTGGTGCTGGCCTCCACAGACCTGCAGAAGGAGATCGTGGAGGGTGGGAGGGTGAGTCTGCTTCTGCACTCATCTCAAAACGCCTCACTAATGATAAACTGTTTTTATGTGTCAATTTTAAACTGTTATGGTGTTTAAGTGATTTAGTGGATGTTGTTATCTGTATGAAAGCAGCTGGTGGCTTTGAAATTTCGGGATTAATACATTTTCTTTCTATATCTATCTAATGCTGTATGTGTGTATGTGTGTATGTGTGTATGTGTGTATGTGTGTATGTGTGTATGTGTGTATGTGTGTATGTGTGTATGTGTGTATGTGTGTATGTGTGTACAGGGAGCGGCATCCATCAAAGAGTTCTACGCCCGTAACTCGCGCTGGACCGAGGGGCTGATCTCTGCGGCCAAGGCTGTGGGCTGGGGGGCCACTGAGCTGGTGTAAGTCTCACCACTCTCACTCATGTTCTGTATGGTGTAGGGGTGCATGATCTTGGGAATTAGATTTGCCGTATATGTTTTAAAAGTGGCATTCTGTTCACTCATGTGCCTTGTGAGTGCACATTATAAACAATTTCAGGAGCATTAACATTTGAAAGAACTGAAATCTGAACTGATAAACTAATAGAATCCAATGTATTTGAGAACATGTTTGTAGAGGTCTAAACTACAGGTACAACAAGGTTTTTCAATAAAAACACAGGATATTTTGATATTTGTAGAACATTATATTATCCAAAAAAAATGCTGAATTTTTGATTTGATAATTGTGTCAACTCAAATTGGGATTTGTATTCGAATGCAATCTTTTGTGCAGCCCTAGTATGGAACATTGAGGAGCACTCGAGCAGTTCTGTCCAATGTCCAATTTACCACAGTTTAAAGAGAATTATACTATTCGATTTTCATTTATGTGGGTATTTGTAACTACAGAGGCCATTTTTTTCTGAATGAGTTTTCTTAATAAGGTTTTTACTACAGGGTCTGTCTTTCTAACTCATATCCTATTCTTATTAAACCCCTCCTTCCCAAAACATGACAAAATGTTCAATTTTTTCTAATTTCTGTAATATCTGCTTTACTCAGAGATGACACAAAATATACAAAATCACGTCTACAAACTCACTCAAACCACAAAACCTTTAAACCACACTATCAATCATTTCAGTTTTCTTCCTGGAAATGCATTTTTTTGGACATTTTGGAATGAATAAAAACTCACCATTGCCAAAAATCCCACCCATTTGTCTTATGCATTTGTTTATCTAATCCTCAGGGACTCTGCAGATAAAGTGGTTCTGCACACAGGCAAATATGAAGAGCTCATTGTGTGTTCACATGAGATCGCTGCTAGTACTGCACAACTGGTGGCTGCTTCCAAGGTACTCCTTATACTGTTTTTAGCTTTATGAAGCGGTATTCTTGTATTTGTGTATTTTCTTGCGCACATGGTCTCCCTCTCTTAATTGTATTACTGTGTCAGGTGAAAGCCGACCGCAGCAGTAAGCGCCTGTCCACACTGCAGCAGGCCTCACGCTACGTCAACGAGATGGCCGCCAACGTGGTGGCCTCCACCAGGACGGGCCAGGAGAACCTCGAGGAAAAAGGTCAGGGGGCCCGGGCTGGAGGAGTCTGGTAAATACAACATCAAATCTAATGTTTACTTGCCCTTTTGTATGTGCAGATACCATGGACTTCTCAGGGATGTCTCTTATCAAGCTCAAAAAGGAAGAAATGGAGTCACAGGCAAGTAGACCGGATTATTGTGTGCGGACTCATCTGAAAGTGAATTACCAGATATCCTATTGCTGTAGTTTTGTTTGAAAGACATTACTTGTGAGTAGCAGTGGGTGAGTTCACACTTCTATGATTGGTTAACTCCAGCTGTCATTCATTCCGAGTATAAGAGGCTGACAATAGTGGGTGGGAAAAAGTAGACGGCATGTGTTTGAATCATAGAAACATCGCCTCAGAGTGGCACTTGTACATTTAAATGATGAAAATGCCCAAAAAAGAAAGAAAAGAAAAATGCTATGTATTTCAGATACAGATGTTTCATGAATAGCAATAAAAATTGAAATAAATAAAATTGAAATAACCAATTCTGATTTAGTGACTAGTTAAAATGAAAATTTGTTAATTGTAACTCTTCCCCTTCATTTTATCAACATAGTTATTCATGAAAAGTTCAAAAGAGATAGAAATATTCACGATGTTGGAACATCATAAATGCATCGTTTAAAAACAATCTTGTCCACTTAAATGTGAAAAAAATATTACTCTATTTTAAGTGGCTTCCTGGCTGAAAAGAAATATGCTAATGGTATCGCCTGCACTCCTGTAGGTCACAAAGTTTAAAGCAGACTTGTTATGCAAAATCAACTTTTCAAAGCTTTTAACCATGTTATAGTTGTTTCCCCTCAACATTTACTCACCCAAAGTTGTTTTTGGAGTGATTCGTTCATGTTTGAGCTTATTTTCAAGACACCATTTTGTCGATCACCGCCACCAGCATATGCCCACTGTGACATACTTACTTAGTTTTCCAATTTTATTTTCTTAATTGGTGATACCCGTAGGATTCGGCAGCGTTGGGTAGTCATTTTGGTACAAATGAAAAAGAATATGCTATTCGCTAGTGTAATGTGCAGCTATCCATCAGGTACGGACAACTACACCGCTCTTGTTGTGATGACATTTACAGCAATTTCAGCTCCCATTGGGCACCTCAGTTTTCTAATGCGGAAGTCAACAGACTTGTTTCTTTTATTAAGTCATTTTAGATCAATATTTATTCATTTAACATTTTAAATGTACAAATTATAACACAATGATCCACAGGTGTCAGATTATAACTATATAGCAGCCACAAACACAATAAGTCTTCTTTAATCTCTACTATATACTACCATTTCTACATATGTGCCTAGATGAAATATCCCATGACTATGCAGACCATCTATTAGCATCTCTTGCATGCTCTGTCTCTGCCCGATGTCACCTTGTGTTGTACTGCCCTCCTCCAGGAAAAGCCTCTACAGTAGATGACCCTAGGCCTGTCCCTCTTTTTCTCCTGTGCAGGTGAAGGTTCTGGAGCTGGAGTCTCTGCTGGAGAACGAGCGTCTGCGTCTAGGCGAGCTCCGGAAGAAGCACTACGAGGTGGCAGGAGTCCCCCTGGACCAGCTCACCGACGGCAACGGCCTGGGCCCCGCGGCCCCTGCCTCCCCCAAAGCCTCCAAACCTATGCTCATGAAGAAGCCTGCTGTGGCCCAGAAGCCTAGCATCGCACCCAAGAACATGGTGAGGCCGTACATGGACAACTTATGCCACTATCTGCTATTCTGCCCCGTTTTAAATGACTCTAATAGCCAAACACTTTATTGTGTAAATGCTATCCTTATTGACCACCTAAAATGCTAGATAAAGAGGTTGACACTATAGATGTTTAAGATATTTCATTTTAAGGTGACATTTTGTAGTATTGTGGTTCCCAACCATTTTCCCTCTGCTCGTGCCACAGACTGGCTGAACCCTTCAAACCTTTTTTTTTTTAACCTTTTTGACTTTGGGGCCTGACTTTTTCTATAAAAGTAACTTGGGATCCAGTATCATTTTAAATGTAAAGTCTTCAGATTTTTCGCTGCCCTTATGTGGGTGCTCGCGGCCCTACTTTGTGCCCTGGCACTTTGGTTAACGATCACTGGTCTAGTCCATGTTTAGCCTCTTCTGTCAGGACAAATATTGTAAAAGTGTATTCACATTCGTTGAGTATGGGATGGTTTGATTGGCTGATAATTAATTAATCGCAGTCAAATCTAAATCGCAAGTTGAATAGTTGCAATTAGCAAATAGTCAAGACTGTGATTAATTAAGTCGTTTGCAAACATCTTTGGTTTAGACCTATATGTAATCATGTTCTGAAATGTATAGGATTCTTGTATTAGTTTATCAGTCCATATTTCAGTCTTCTCTCAAATGTTAATACTTCTGAACAATGACATGTTTAAAATGTGCACTTTCAATAGAATCCAACTATTAAAACTGCAAATTTAACTGTAACCGCCATGTTGGTCAGAAAAAAAGTGGATATTTTGCCAAATTTTGCCCTTCTGATAATGAACCAAGCTGATGAAAACTTGCTACTTCTGACTTCTGATTGTTTAAATTGATCTCTCTCTTTTTGTTTTTCAGTTCAAATAAAGATCTGACTCCATGAACATGCTGGAGACTTGGGCCTGTCTGACAAAGATCGTCCATTTTATTTGTCTTTTTAAACGTTTCGCTGACAATCCTGACATCCAAGTCCTAATTTTTGCCAAAACCCATCTGAGAAATCACCAGACCTTTTCAATTGTGACACACAAATGCATCTGTACCTATTATTTTGGCATCATAAACATCTCTACTCCTTCCAAGTTTAGTTATTATTGTATTATAAAACTTAAAAAAATAAATTTGATTTAAACACTACTGCTTTTAATAAATGAGAAGAATGAACTACTTAAGTGACTGCAACGCCTTGGCCTAGTGGAACTTTGGACCTTTTTGTCACACTGTGTATTAAAGCTGAAAGATGTCTTATATTTTGCTGGAAATCTTGAACATACCTCTGCCTATGCCTTTAATCTGACATGACAGATCAGAGGGCTTGAATGTGCTGGAGTGAGCAGCTCAGACAGTATGGGTGTGCAGTGAGTGAATGTTTGGACTAAAGTCATGTGTTGGTCTGCTCAAGGTGACGTGTCAAACAGGGTCGCCTCCTTTCATTTCCTCTTCTTTGCTCTGTATGAATTATGTCTCTTTATAAGCTCAGATCAATTAATATATTTTAGTAAAGATAATGGTGGTTTCTCATTGTACCAAGTGTAAATGTCAAATAAAATATAAATGTTTGATTTTATTGTCTTTGATCACTTGTGTTGGACTCTTTAAAAGTTGGTTAAATGATGACCTTGGTGACATGTAATGTTTGCATGAGTAAATGTGCTTAGTTCTACATACTGTACTCACAAAACACTTGGCTATCTGGTAAATAATTGCACAACAACAACTCCCTTGCACTGAGAGAAAATGTCTAATTTTACACACAAGTGTAAAAACAGCTGTTAGGTTAATGGCTAATACCAGCTAACTTTGTACCCGGGTGTCTGCATAATGCTTGGCCCAGTTCCATAGTTTGCTCTTTCGTAGGTCAATATGGTTTAAAAATAATTAGACTAGACTAAAAATCAATTCCCGAAACAATGTGGACTATAACATCTAGTTTTATTATAAATTAAAAGGCATTTTAGTTTCTCAGCAGGGTGGCTGGGCGCACCCTTAGAGATAGGGTGAGGAGCTCGGAGTAGAGCTGCAGCTCCTCCATGTCGAGAGGAGTCAGCTCAGGTGGCTTGGGCATCTGTTCCGGATGCCTCCTGGATGCCTCCCTAGGGAGGTGTTCTGGGCATGTCCCACCAGGAGGAGGCCCCGGGGAAGACCCAGGACATGCTGGAGGGACTATGTCTCTTGGCTGGCCTGGGATCGGCCTGGAGGGACTATGCTCTTGGCTGGCCTGGGATCGGCCTGGGGTCCCACCGGAGAAGCTGGAGGACGTGTCTGGGGTGGGGGAAGTCTGGGAGTCCCTGCTTAGACTGCTGCCCCTGCGACCCGGCCCCAGATAAGCAGAAGAAAATGGATGGATGGTTTCTCCATGTACACACCTGTTCAGCTCTGTGGCGTTGACGTTTGACAATATAATGTCAGAATCGGTCGGTACAGTTGTGTGTGTGTGTGTGTGTGTGTGTGTGTGTGTGTATAATATAATAGTGTGAATTCAGGTAAAGTAGGACGTTTAGCATTTGAGTATTTTTACATGTGAAAATTAAAGAGCGATCAATTGTGATCTTAAATTGTAGCCCCAGACAATCATTTTGATTGGTCTGAAAGCAGCACAATCAGTTTGGCGTAACGTCAAAGTAAGTGATGTTTACACGCGTGTATGAAATTGACAGTGGCTTGTGATATTGTGATCTTGAATGAAAGAGCTACAAATCTAACTGAATGAGTTTACACACAGATTTTTTCTTATTCTGAATTATATTTGATGCTTGCCCTTTTGAACCAATAGGATGTTATGACCATATATGAATTTATGTTTCCAAAGATACATTTTTTTTGTGAAATTTTTGTCATTTAGGTAATGTGGGACACTCATAAATGGTGTTTTTGAATACAGTTTGGCCTAAATACTACCTAATATATATTATGTAGATAAGATAATATCTACATATAACAGAGTAGATTTTGGGCCCACGTTCCTGTCTGTCCGTAAATGTAACAGGAGCGCGCGCGCGCAGACAGGACTCAAACTAAAGTTTCTAGTGATCCACAGGCGGCTGTTTATACAAGTGAACCAACAGGTCCGACCCGATCCCACCGTATCCTGTCTGCAGAACTCACCTAGAGCCTCGGGGCCAGAGAAGGTCGTTGTCTCCGCGGGCCATGTGAGTGCGCGGTGCGGCTTGTGTCAGCAGAGACATGCGGAGAGTCGGAGGAGTCTTCCAACACTGCAGCCTGTGGTGAGAAACATGGAGAGCGGCGCAGTGTCCGCGCTGGACAGACCCGCGGCAGAGCTCACGGTGGTGGACGTGTACGACATCGCCGCGCTGCTGGGGCATGAATTTGAGCGGGTCATTGACCGCTACGGCTGCGAGGCCATGGTCGGAGTGGTGCCCAAAGTGGTCCGTGTGCTGGAGCTGCTGGAGGCCCTGGTGAACTATGGTGGAGCCCGAAATAAAGCCGAGGAGCTGCAGCTGGAGCTGGACAGACTGCGACAGGAGCGCAACGAGCGCTACGAGCAGGACCGGAGGCACCAGATGGTCTCACCTTTACCTTAATTATGGTTTATGGGGCGTTCAGAGGGATTATTGAACCGGAGTGGCCTTAATACCAGGACTTTTAGAACAGTGTAAAAGTCAGTTCTAGAGTAAAAACATTTCACCTCTCATACAGTAGTCTGTCCGTGAGAACGTATCTGGAGAATAAAGCTGTTTTGGTTACTTGTACAAACTTGGTCATGTTGTGACCAGGTCATGGCCTGCTATGCTGACACTTGTCCCATGTTGTTGTCCCGCTCAGGAGCTGGAGCTGGTGGAGGACGTGTGGAGGTCTGAAGTCCAGGACCTCCTGTCTCAGATCTCTCAGCTCCAGAGCGACAACAAGAAGCTGCAGCTGTCCCAGCCTGTGACCGAGGGTCCTCTGGCTGTGGACCCGCAGCAGGAGCAGGAGGGTAAGGACTGCTACCAACAGTCTACACACCAGTCACAAGAGCCTCGAGACTTCACTCTAAAGTACCAGTATTTGCACCGTAATAGTGGTCAGTTTGTCACAGGAAGTGTTGTAGATCTGGTACACATGAATTACATACACTACAGACACTAGCTTCACATGAAGTATAAGATAACCTGCAGGCCACAGTGAGGATGTCGGCTGTGAAAATACTGATTGCCTACACAAGCTTTGCACCAGGGCCCAGTGAGCTCAGCAGGGTGGTGAAGTGCAACTGCAATCTGATCAAGCTGTGTCAAACCAGAGGACGCTTCTTTCATTTGACCTAAATTCTGCAGTGATTTTTAGAGTTGTTGTCTGTTTAGGACAACAACATTTTTGGACACTTCTTGTTACTAGGGCTGTTTAATTAATCGAGTTTTAAACATGATTACAATTATTGCTCCAATCAATCACAAAATGTTGTAAAAGA
This sequence comes from Periophthalmodon schlosseri, assembly GCA_000787095.1. NCBI lineage: Eukaryota > Metazoa > Chordata > Actinopteri > Gobiiformes > Gobiidae > Periophthalmodon > Periophthalmodon schlosseri. The sequence continues at coordinate 12,101 of JACM01060902.1, forward strand.
AAAATCAAAACAATTCTGTTCTGGATGATATGGACTGTATGTAAGATTTAGATTTTAAATTTCATAAACTTGACTTAACTGTGTCTCCAGATATGAGGTTCAAATGAAATATAGCTTTAATGATAACACTTGAGTTTATTTATGTTACAATTTGGTGTTTTGTTTCTCAAGATTGTTGCCCAATCAGAAAGCAGAATGAGCCTCACATGGGTCTCCATCCAGTTGATTTAAACCTAAAATGCCTCTCTTTGATCTGAATGGCCACTACCTAAACCCCAGCACCTGCAGCCAATCATGAATCAGTGCTAGTGCAGCCTCTGCAGCTCAGTGAGTGAATTCTGGAGGTTCTGAGCTTTCACATGAGGCCTGTCCATAAACTGAGAATGAGAAAAACTTGTATGTGTCTCTATCTGCAGGTTAAGGCTCTGGACACACAGGTTCGGTTGTGATTGTAATACCTTTTTTTACCAGTTTTTAACAGTAAGAGCGCAGGCTACATACAGTTCCTGTAAATCATGAATCACAAAACATTACTAATGCATGATAACAAGTCTGTTCGTGCTCTACAAGTTCACTTTTTGCAGTAGTCTACATGTTAGCTAACATATATTTACAACTCCTGTTAAAGCACTGTCTGCTATTTTATTTAAAATTGTATAGCTTTATATTAATCTTACATAAAGACTACCATCAGTATATATAGCAGTGCATTTTGTCAGCTTCTGCACCTCTTCTACATAGTACTTGGCACATTTAAGCTAAAGTGTGAAATGGTTCATGTCCATGGCCCTCGTCTGCAGTAGCTTCTCCTCACATACAGTAGAGTCCAGAGCAGAGGGGACTATTTTCAAACCCAACACAAATATAGCCCTGTGCTGCGAGTCTTTTCATGGAGGAGCAGGATACGTTTACTACAGTGTTTACACCTCTGCCAAATCACTCCTCAGTCTAATGTAGGGCCACCATACGCCAAAATAAGCACGCAGACACCCCAGAACCCCCACTGCCATAATAAAAAGCCAGTTTTACATGCCATATTTTCAATATACCATATTACCCCAAATTCATAGTGTTTTAAAATTTGTTCCCCAAAAATTGGTATAGGTCATTGTAGTGCTGTAGTCGACTAGTCAAACGATTATTTGTATTCTACATTGAGATTTTAATTCAATGTAACTAAAGAAAGAGTGAGATAAATGAGTGAGTATAAATATAAGTGTATTAATAAATAGGTACAGATATTGAATATCAGCGCTGATCCTGAAAAATTTGCTGCATTGGATATCTGCTTTCAAATATTGGTTTAGTCGATACCCTGATTGGAGCTATATGTATTGAGACTATTCATTGGTTGTAGTCGGCCCAGAAAGTCTGTTTAAATGTTTGAACTTCTGTTCATACAACGTATGTTATTATTTGAGAGATAAATAACAGCTACATAGCGCATTTGGATCAGTTCTATATTAAAATCAAATCTAATAGTATCTCTTTTTAGACCTCTACAGACATGTTCTGTAATGCATGGGATCCTTGGATTAGCAGATCATATTTCTATCTTTGCTCAAATGTTAATACTCTTATCAAAACAAATACAATTACAACTATTTTCGACTAGTTACAATTATTTCAGTTAATCGTTGCGGCCCTACATCATTGGAAGTCCTTGTTCATCTTTAGTTCTGTCACTAGAGCTGGTTTTACGATACAGTTGTAATTTGAATGTGTTTTGTAACCTCCAGGAGTGTCGGAGAAGGAGCGTGAGCTGCTGCAGAAGCTGAAGGAGCTGGTGGAGAAGCAGAGGGATGAGATCCGCTCCAAAGAGCACGAGCTGTCTCTGAGGAGCCGCGACGTGGAGGCGGTGAGTCTAGTTTCTCTGGAGGGGAGACCTTCTTTTTGTTTTATATATTTACTGCTTTTAGTTTATAAAGAATAAGCAAACAACACTATAAAAGCAAAGACAAAATAAACATTGGAAACATTGGCCCATTCATACAAATTAGACACAGATATTTCAAAATGTAAATGTCCTATTCATAATAGCTGAAACCTCAAGTCCAGTAGACATCACAAAAGGTTCCCAGGCTTTCTTAAAGATATCATCCTTACGATGAAGCCGATACGCAGGTAATCGGGAAACAAAACCAAGAACCATCTTCTGCCACTGAGTTCATAAGGAGACACTTCAGCACAAAAAGTCAGTATTCTGTACAATTTTCTATTATACTTGCCCTTCACAACAGGGTTAATTTAACCAAGCAATAAAAATAATAATTTATTAGAACTGTTTTGGACAAGACCAAAAGCAGTGTGTGAAGGTACCAACAGTCTCAGTCTTGCACTTTTAAGCACAGTGGGGACGAGCTAGGTTTGAATTGATTGCGTGGGTAGGGGGAGATATGAGCTTACCCCAAACATTTGGAAAACTGTCTATGAATCAAAAGCACACTGCACTTTTAGTTTTATTCACCACACCTTCTGCTGGTAACAGGCTGTTTTGAAGAGACAGAAATCAGGCTGAGTGGCATTTACTTGTTTTCCATATATAGCCATAAATTCAAGTTAGGGCTGCACAGTATATGGCAAAAATATCTATATTGCAATATTTGCTGGCACAATAATCAGTGTCGCAAGAAAGTCAATATATCACAAGACAAAGTTGTCCATTTTACAGAAGTGTTTTTGGAAAGTGAAATGGACAAAGAGCAGATTGTATTCAGGATTGTTCTTATAAAGTCCTGCTTTAGACTTGGGTTGATCTTGGTTTTGTCTCTTAAGTTTGTATTTTGACCCAGTTTGCTTAGTAAATGAAGGCATGTGCATTTTTTGTTTGTTAACAGAACTTCTTGTGCCAAAAAGTATATTAAAATATTGCAATACTGACATCACAATACAAAACACAGATATGAAATATTGTATCTTTTACTTATATCTTGCAGCCCTAATGCAAGTTCCTAAGTATTTAAAAAGCACCTTAATGATTCCTTCCGTGTGCTGTAGCTCCAGCTGCAGCAGAGCCGTGTGATGAAGATGAACCAGGAGCTGCGACACAGGCTGGCTCTAATGGAGGCCCAGGGGAAGGCCCTGGTGCAGCAGAGAGCCGAGCTGGAGACAGTGGCCCAGGCACGGCTGCAGGACCTGGGCCAGCTGAAGCAGGATGTGTCCCGCCTGCAGAGGGAGCTCCAGGACCTCCAGGACCTGCAGCTGCACTCACAGCTGGAGCCTGTGAACATTAGCGCGGGGCTGAGCAGGGCTGAGGCTTTACCTGCTGTCACTGCTCCTCTCACTGGGGTATTGTTTGTTTGATAGTATAGATAAATGTATAGTAGTATTAGTAGTAGTTTAGTTTTGATACTAAAGAACAGACTCTATACCGATTCGGATACCACAATGATAATAAAAAAGTCTTTATTTAGACAATAGAATGTGATTTTCAACATTAAATCATAGTACTTTCTTTAATATTCCCTTATATCTGTGTAGTCCCCCAGTTGTTCAGATAGGTTCCATAGTGGTCCATGGGCGTATACTAGTCTATGTGGTCTTGTACTGTCATTCTAAAGTTATTTAGGAAAGGTTAATTTCTTGTCCTGACTTTTCTTATATTGATACCTGCTCAAATGAGTATCTGGTTTTAGCTTTAGTATCAATTAGTATCTGATTTTTGATACTTTTGACAACCCTAATTAGTATAACATATGCAATAAAATGTCTTTAATGAACATTATCATTATTGTAGTGTGTTCCATCATTGATCCCTTTAGGCCTTCCCTGCTGCAGGGGACGCTGCAGTGAAGCCTTCCTCAGTCTGGGTGGAGTGTGCAGGAGACCCGGAGTTTTTGGCAAACTGTTTTGAACGAGAGCCCCTGACCACAGCCTACTGTGAGGAGACCGAACCAGCACTTTTGTTATTGGTAAGACCTGTAGAAACTATCCAATCGCTTTGAGTTTAACTCAACTTTATTTCTAGAGCACTTTAAAAAAAACAGTCGACCAAAGTGCTGTACACTAATTAAACAGAACAAAGTGAGATAAAAGCCAAGGAGACAAAGGGAGTCTTTAGTAGAGAGTTAAAAACAGGGAGTGAACGGGACAGCCTAATGTGCAGAGGGAGCTGATTCCACAGCAGCTACTGCAAAGGCACCATCACTGTTTTGTTTTGTCCTTGTCTTTGGGACTTGGGGTAGAGTCTGATCTGCTGACCTGAGGGCACAAGACGGGTTGTGAGGTACAAGCAGGTCAGACAGGTACTGAGGGGCTGGACCATGATGACTTTTAAAAGCAAATAAAATAATTATAAAATTAATGTAAAGGTGCACAGGGAGCCAGTGAAAAGACTAAAGAATATATGTGGTCAAATGTACCTGATCCTGTGAGTTGGGAAGCTGCGTTCTGCACTACACGGGAGAGTGAGGTTTTGCTGAGTCTGGTGTTAAGTTGATTGTAATCTACAGTTGAAACTAGAAGTTTACATACACTATATGAAAAGACACATACGCTTTTTTTTCTAAACTAAACTTTTCCTGTTTTAGATCAGTTAGGATTGCCAAAAATATTTCTATTTGCTAAATGCCAGAATAATGAGAAAAGGATTTTTTAGGCAATTTTTTCATGCCTAATTTTTTCATGACTTCATCAAAGTCAGATGTTTACATACATTTCATTAGTATTTGTTATCATTGCCTTTAAACCTTATGACTTGGGTCAAATGTTTTGGATATCCTTCTAGAAGCGTCTCACAATAGTTGGCAGGAAATCAGACTAAACAGGAAAAGTTTAGTCTGATTTCATGTCAGACAATGAGGAAAGAAAAAGCGTATGTGTCTATTGTATGTAAACTTCTAGTTTCAACTGTACATGAGAGGTAATAAAGCATGAATTAAAATTTCAATGTTGCGACATGAAGCTGTGAACCCTCCAACAACACTAAAAACTCTGATGGAAGTGATGTGTCTCTACTCAAACACAGTTGTTCAGTGTCCATTAAAGCAGACCTATTCTGCAAAAAGGGCTTTTCAGGCCTTTTAACGATATTATAGTTGTTTCACTTCTCATTTACCCTTTCAAAATTATATTTGAAGTGATTCATGCATGTTTGAGCAATCTTTAATCACTTATTTTCAAGACGCCATATTGCCAATCAACCCCCGTTTTCACCACCACCAGTACACGGTCACTGCTCTGTACTTACTTCATTCTCCAATTTAATTTTCTTAATCAGTAATACTCATAGCTTTTGGCAGCGTCGCATAGTTTTGGTACAAATGAAAAAAAATCTACTCGCTAGTGTGATGTGCAGCTATCTATCAGGGGCCAACAGCTGCATGTCTCTTTGTTGTGATGACGTTTACGCCAACGTCAGCTCCCATTGGGCATCAGCATTTTCTAACGCGGAAGTCAGTGGACTTTTATTTAGTCATTTTAGATGAATGATCTAATTTCAAATGTGCAAATTATAACATAATGATCCTGGGTGTCATAGATTGTAATTATATAGAAGACACAAGCACAATATATCTTCTTTACTCTCGTGTAAGGTCAGATTGTATTGCTGTAACAGGACCGGTCAGTTGGGGCAGATTCGGGGGATGACACAGACAGCAGTGAGTCGGACAGTCCTCGCTTCACCCTCCAGGAGCTCCGGGACGTCCTGCACGAGAAGAACCAGCTCAAAGCCCAAGTGTTTCTGCTGCAGGAGGAGCTGGCCTACTACAAACCGTATGTCCAGTTCTCCTCAGAATTATACTAATGCCCACATTACTGATACTTTGCAGCTGATTTCATCAACATTCTCTGGGGATGTGATGCTAACTGAAAGCACTACTCTGTTAGAAACTCCTTTACTCAAGTTAGACTTTTATCTAAGCTTTATTTTAACACACCAGTGTGCCCACCATGTGACCAGAAAGAGCTGACTTGGTTGGAACTACAGCAGGTGAGCTAATTTGTACTGTTAAACAATTGGTGTGTCTCAATTTTCAAAATAAACTGGAACAGACCAGGTGGTTGGTGTTCTGCCTTTCAGGCCTTTTCCATTTAAATACAGACATTTATTTTGAAATCTGATTTTATTTTGGTACTCCACACCAGTCCATGGAACTGAAGTGTGAAAAATAAGCAAGAGAGATGAGAACAGACCCTAACCCTAACGCCTGTATGTATACATTTGTACATTTCATTGTATTATAAATTACAGAAAAACAAACTTAAAAAATACATTATTATTATACCAGTCAGCCATGTTATTTATGCTGATGGTAATTTTCTTTGTGTCACGCAGCCTCATATAATCTGCTAACAATAAGAATGGCCTGCGATAAATTCTTTTATTGTTTTCATGTTAAAATAAGCCACCATTTATTGGCAATTTGTTGTAACTGCTTTTTTACCATACTAGTTACTGAGCTCACAATACTACATTTACTGGAATGTGGAATTATTACAAGAGATCTCTGATTGTACCTTTTAATTTTTCTCTTGCAGTTTCACTCTGCATTCTTATGATCAGTATTAAAACTGAAAACTACAACAACTGTCTTGTCATTAAATCAGAGTTTAGTTCACTGTCAAGCTGGAAGTGCTAATGTCTCAGTGAGGACAGTACAGTTGGTATAAATAAAGATGTGAAAAGAGCTTTTAACATTGTCCATCGACTCACTTTTGGGTCAGTATATAATATCAGGTGCTTCTGTCGGTGCATTTTTTTGCCTTATGGTCATTTTCAGGCAAGGTTTTCTGTATTTTAGCTTATCAAATTGGTGAAAAATTGGGACGCCTGGGACTTTTCTTGTATAAAACTGGGACAAATCAATGATTTTGGATCTGCTAGGACTGGTGACACAAGGGTCAAAACTGGGACTGTCCCGGATAAATAGGGACGTCTGGTCACCGTACTGACTCATAAAATTGCAGTCACAAGGTAGCTAGCATTAGCCAACAGTTTTTCAGTTAGTCACTTTCACCAACAGTTAGTCACTTAGACCTTTTTGTTGAAAACCAAACACCTAAACAGGACCATGAACGCTTGTATTGATCACAGGCTCCTGAAAATGTTTTGTATGTAATGTAATGTAAAATGTAACGTATTTAAATCCATTTAGTATTTTTTCTTTTTTCCAGACTATCTTAAAACTCTTTTGTCTGTTTCCTAATCTGTGCATTGTGTCACCATGCTAATTGCTGAACATTCCACCAATAGAGCTACATGTAGAACACCCCCAGCATGATGCCACTGCAAAGTATCACTAAGCCACATGCTAACCTGATCTGGGCTAACCTAAACTGTGCTAATCTGAACTGTGCTGTGGTGCAGGGAAGAGTGTGAAGAGGACCTCCTTCTGTGCGGCCCATCTGAGGAGGAGAGCTCTGAGCCTGTGGCTGCTGCTGAGGAGCGTGAGTCAGGCATCCGCAGACTGTGAGTCTCTGTACTGTTACAGTCCATGTACATGTTTTAAAGGGCCTGTACCTGACTTTTACCTTGTTTAAAAACATGAAAAACAGAACTAGTTCATTTTAAACTGTTTGCAGTGATTCAAAGTTATTCCACACTTATCTTGCATTCCGAACATCCTAATTATTCACCGCGATGAGTTTAAGAGTTGTGAAAAGTGCTTATAGAGACCACTGCATAGTTTTGCATGTGAGAGTAAAGCTAAAGCAACAGCTAGCATGTTTACACTTTTTTCCTTATTCTCGGAGTAGGAAGTGGACATATTTAGACCTGCTTATACAAAATATCTGCACTGGGGCAAGATAAATTTGGAATCGGGTACAGGGCCTTTTAATATCTGTTATCTGTCCTTTGACCTGTTACGTTTGTGTTTTTGTGTGTGTGTGTGTGCGTGTGTGTGTGCAGGATCTTCACAGCCATCATGCCCATGGTGGCAGCAGGTCTAATCTCGGATGACCCCACCCTGATGCCCATCAGAAGACTCTCCATCGTCTGATCTTTTAACACTATTTATTCTTTTAAGCTCTTGGTCATGCACATGGACAATCTACTGTTTTTATTTTTATTAGCTTTTAATGTTTTATTTGTAATTTGTTGTCGATGTGTGATTTATTCAGCTTTAAAACCAGCTTTTAACCAGGTTTCTTGGTGGTGCCTTTAAGAATACACACAATACAGTATCCAAGAAAAAATAGCACTTTGAACTAGTTAAATTAGAATGAGTTATAACTGGTTCTTTAAATTGTAAACGTGTTGTGTTTTATGGCAGGGATGTGGATGTTGAGGGCATTCTGTAAAAATCATGTCAATAAAGTTATTTTATGTAAGACCTTTGCCTGTTCTATTTACTGTATGCCCAACTGAACTGTGATGCCTTTTAATGGCGTATCCAATGGATTCCATCAGAGAAGCTGCACCAGACAGAACTCCATTATGCCGTGTCACTGCTCCTGTCGGGCTTTACTGAGAGAGGGCTGTACTATTAAGCAACTATTAAGTAATGTAGTACATACAGTGAAGAACAACACTTTCTAACGTAAAAATAGCAAAATCACAATGAAATTATTAATGTGACTTGGTTTCACTTTTATTGGTTTTACGCACAGAGCATTACGCACGCGTCAGTGGACTAACTTGCCTTTGCGCACCTCTGTTGTGGAGATAATCCTCTCACCTCCTCTTGCTCTTTGTTGGTCACCTGTCACTGGAAAACTTTGCCCTCTGCTCCTCCGTTGTGGAATCAATCCTCTTGCCTCTACACTCCGACTCTGTGTGGGCACCTGGAATACGTTTTTTTTTCGTCTGCCCCATACACTTTAGTGGGTAGAGGAGCCAAAAATTGTACTCGAGTAAGAGTAACGTTACTTCATAATAATATTACTCAAGTAGAAATACAAAGTAGTCCAAAAATTCTCAAGTAAGAGTAAAAAAGTATTTGCGAAACGTACTTCTCTGTCGTGAGGTAGCGTCTTACTTATAAGTAAATTTAAAGTTAATGTAAAAAAACGGAATCATATCTGAAGGAGCAGCGCAAGAAACACAAATGTTCAAATAATTTCATACTGTCAACATCAAGGTTTTGTCACTTGTAGACTTACAGTGGGAAGAGTAACCAAAACTTTTACTCCGATAAAAACATTACTCAAGTAGGAGTAAAAGTAACTGTAGTGGAGTGAATGTTGGTGCCCTCCTCCCTCTCTGGTGCCCTCTGTATTCACCTGTCGCTAGGATACTTTGCCCTCCACTGCTCAGTGTGGAGCGTGGTCACGTGGGTGAGTGATGGGGGAAGTGCTTAAACTCTGAAACTTTTTTTTTTAACTGTCCGCGAGACTGATTCAAAGAAGACATTTTTGACAACTTTAACACAACACAGCTACAACTGTATTCGCTTTCCGTCTGTGCGTAACCGCTTCGGAGCTATGCAGTTCGGAGAGGAGACGTCGCCCGCTTTGGTTTTCGACAAGGATGCGTTCGATCTCACCGTGGAAGATGTGTACGATATTTCCTACGTGATCGGCCGTGATTTGTTGAAGATCAGCGGCTCCGGAGAGGAGGTGTCGGACCTGCAGTTCCGGATAGTCCGCGTCCTGGAGATGTTTGAGACGCTGGTGAATAAGTACAACTTGTCCTTGGAGGAGCTGCGAATGGAGCGGGACAACCTGAAGGGAGAGCTGCAAAAAGTGTTGTCCGAGCAGGGCGCATCCAGGGAGGGCACGGTCAGTCGGTCTCCCACGGTCCCCGGTCCACACACGAGTCACAAGCGAAGTGGTTCAAATACAAAAGAAGTCCAACATTTTATTTAGACCTGGTTTAGTCCCTCTTTGGACAAAATATGTAGCTTATCAAAACATGGTCCAGTCTTGAGTGAAACTTGAATTAGTTCTCTTTTAGACCCCCAAAGCCAGTTCAGATACTGGCTACCTACTACAGAGATAGGTCCAGTAGGCTATTAGTTTAGTCCTGGTTTAATCCTGGTTTAGTCCCTCTTTAAACCTGGTTTGATTATTTAGTCCAGTGTTGGGTTAAATTTTGATTAGTTCTCCTTTAGACCCTCAAACCCAGTTCAGATACTACAGACTTCCAACATATTTGTTTGGTCTTCTTCTAGTCTTCTTTAGACCTGGTTTGATTCTTATTTAGTCCAGTCCTAGGTTAAACTTGGATCAATTTTTCTTTAGACCCAGTCCAGTACTTTTTAACCCTGTTTTTCCTGTTTCATTAAAAAAAAAAAAAAAAACAACCAACAACATTCTGGTTAGTCTTACTGGTTTAGTCCAGGTTTAAGCCTCTTTAAGACAGACTCTTTAAATAGATTTATAGTTCATTTTAGCATTTTCTGCCCTGATTAAGTCATGGTTTAGATAAAATGGTAGTACCGCTGAGACCTCATTCAGCCTTATTGGTTTGGTCGTGGTTTAGTCCTGGGTAAATCCATTTGAGCCCTTTTTTAGTCCTGGCTCGGATTAAAAAACAATATTGCAGTCCAAACCTGCAATATTTTCAAAGTTTAGTCCTGGTTTATATCAAAATCATGGTAGATCTGATTCAGACCTTGTTTAATCACACTTTAGTCCTTTTTAGACCTGGTTTAGTTCTTATTTAGTCCTGGATTAAACTTGGATTAGTCCTCCTTTACACCTAGTTTAATCCTGGGTTAGTCATTTTCAAAGATTTTTTCCCATTTCAGTCCTTGGCTGGAGAAAAATCATTGGAGTCATGAATCAGACCTTGTTTAGTCCTTCCTTTAGACTTGGTTTAATTCTGGGCAAATCCTTTTTAACCCTATTTTTTGGCTAGTTCAGTCCTGGTTTGGAGAGAAATGCGGATTTAGACCTTGTTTAGTCTAGTCTTGGATTAGTTCTACTTTAAACCTGGTTTTAGTCTTGGGTTAAACTTGGATCAATCCTCCTTTAGACCCATATTAATTCTGCGTTAGTACTTTTTAGCTCTGTTCTTTTCAGAAAAAAGCAGTATCTTCGTGGAGAGAAACAGGTGACGGACCCACCAGAAAAGTTACATAATGCAGGTTTAACTGTGGTCCATCATGTGAATTTAAGTCCTGGCTTAGACCTGACCAAGTCTTGGATAAGATCTGGTCAGAAGTGGGTAGAGTAGCCAAAAAATGTTCCCAAGTAAGAGTAATGTTACTTCAAAATAACAGTACTCAAGGAGAAGTACAGAGTAGTAGTCCAAGAAATTACTCAAGAGTAAGAGTAAACAAGTATTTGGGGAAACTACTACTCAAGTAAAAGTAACTTAAAGAGTAACTGTTGAGACACAACATCTGCATTATAATTTGAAGTTAATGTAATTGTAAGGACAAAACATTAACGCACAAAATCTGTCTCAATTTTGTGTCTAGTCTTTAAAAATACCAAACATTTCATACTGTCAATATAAAGCTTTTGACACTTGGAGACTTACTCACAGTGGGAAGAGGAACCACAACCTTTACTCAAGTAAGAGTATTGTTACCTAATAAAATATTTATATTACTCAAGGTGGAGTAAAAGTATGCTGCTAGTACTCTTTAAAAAGTTACTCAAGTCCTTCTTTATACCTGCGTTGTCCATGTATTCTCCTATGTTCTATTTCCCAGACTGTTATTGTGTTGTCATCCATCAGACAGTGGGACCTAACCAGCTTGTGGTGGACCTGACAGACCCTAACAGACCACGCTTCACGATGCAGGAGCTCAAGGAAGTTCTGCAGGAGAGGAACCAGCTCAAGGCTCAGCTCATGGTGGCCCAGGAGGAGCTGCAGCTGTACAAGAGGTGCCGACCACAACACACACACACTGCCTGTCTTGCTATTGCCTTGCCTGAAATGTTCCACAGTATTGGCATAGAGCTTATCTATATCCATGGAGACAAGTAGGTGATGAATACTGGCCAGCTTACAGGTCATATTTGTGGAGCCTGACTCAAGAGTAAGAATGCACATTTGTCAAGGTATTTTGGAAATAAAATAAGTGAGATTAGTTTATATCATACTGGGCAACATTTTGCAAGGCAAGAACTACAGAAAAGTTACGTGTTGCACATTTAAAGATCAACATTACTGTCATCTTGTAGTAAATTATCACATATGCTTCCATAGTTTCAATAGGGACTAGTACCATGTTAGATTTCAATGGATGTAATTTTTTCTAAACAGATCCAGCCAATCAAAAGGCGTCATTTTATAGTGTCTGATAAGTGGACATGGTCAGAGATTATGCGTAGATCCCAAATATCAAAGAATGAAGCCTTTCCTGGAATGTTCCATATCTTTAAACTTTAAAATTCTATGGAAAGTAATATCATCTTCACAAAGATGATATTACTTTCTGGCCATTCAAAAGAAAAAGTTAGATAGTGCTCCTTTAAAGTGAGACTAAACACCTAAACTCCTCCTGCAATTCACATTTCACATTCAAATAGAGCTGCTAAACTGAGCAGTACCTGGAGGACTAAAGGGGAGAGTGAGGGGGGAGGAGGGGAGGGGTCTGGACCTATAAGGAACAGTGTGATTGGTCTAACAGGTATCCACACTTCAAACTCCGCCCCTGCTGCCAGATGTTTGTGATCAGAAATGCCTGGTTGTCATCAGGGCAGTCATTCGTGAGGTCACCAACCACTTTAAACTGCAGAGGCCACTGAAGGCAGCACACACTTTGATAAACTGTGTATATGGTGTAAATCTGCAGATTTCTGGTCAAAACGTCTAAATCTGTGAAAAAAATTGGAATTAGTGTTTAGTTACAGTTTAATTTGAACTAGGAGCAAAAAAAAGCTATGAAAAAATTCCCTTTATAATTGAACAGTATCACTGGTAGTATAAGCGTACAATAGTCCAGTTCCACCTACACCAAAATGTATCTCTTCAGTTTAGTGGCTCTCTTGTGTAGTGTTGACTTCATTCAAACTAATGTCACAAAGTGAATTCTGGATCTCCATGCTTTGCTCATGTGCCCAAGGCCTCGTTAGCCTGATCTTTTTTATTTTAAGTACACAGTAATGACTTTCCATGGTGTTGCATAATGTGTATTAAATGTAATTTACTGTTTTGGGACATGGTTAAGGACAGAAACAGCCAGTTCCTCACAGACCACAAGCTTTGTAAGAATTACTGTTATTGATCTAAGTACATACAACAACTAATGGGTTGACGTGAAGAGTTTAATGGAGTGAATGGTTAGAAGAAACTTGGTCATTTAAAAAGGAACTGTATGTAAGATTTATTTTTAAATTTCATAAACAGGATCTAACTGTGACCACAGATATGAGGTAAACGTGTTCAAATCAAATACAGCTTTTACTGATAACATTTGTAATGCTGATTTATTCTGCAGCTGACACCTCTGCAGCTAAGCAAGTGAATTCTGGAGGTTCTGAGCTTTCACATGAGGCCTGTCCATATACTGACAATGAGAACAACTTGTATGTGTCTCTATCTGCAGGTTAAGGTATTGGCAACACAGATTCAGTTGTGCAGGCCATATATAGTTCCATTACATGATATGTCAAAGAAGGTTGATGACAAGTAAATGGAAAATGGCAGAGTTATTTGAGGGCTCTATAGTGGCAACATATATCACTTTGCATTACTCACAATAATGCAAGTAAAGAAATGAGTCAACTCTGCTATACTTGGTTATACTAGGAATAAAAGCGATGACCTTCTTACTGTGGGGCTGGAGTGCCAACAGTTTTTCAAATCATGCCCCCGACAATACCCAGTAATGATGGTCCTTCATGTTCATTTATCAACCAACCCTTGTCATATGTGGTCATTCTATAATAATATAGTTTGTCTGATTCTCCTCCTCCCACTTGTGTCCAGTGGGATTCTGCCTAACGCTGAAGCGGCCATGGTGGAGGTGGATTTGGACACTCCTCCTGCATCCCAAGACAGCTCAGCCAACCTCACGGACGCCAAAGAGGAGAGGAGCACCATCGGGAAACTGTGAGTTTTCATAACATAGGATGTTTACAAGCTCAAGCCCCAAACTGTGTTACCAAGGGGTGGGGAATAATGACAGAAATGAATTTCTCAACATTTTTTTGTATTATCTCAATAACAGACGATATTTTAACAGCGCATCAGGAATATGCTAAAATGTGCCTGTAAATGTCTTGGTTGAGGTTCAAGTCTGGCACAAAACGTGAAAGGACCATCAAATTAATCCAAAAAGTGCAGAAATATCACTGTAGTTTGGATTGTAATCACCTTGTACTGTACCTGAATGGTTTGTATTTGAAGTAGTGATTGACAATGTTAATATTGGTAGTTATAGCTTCATATTTTTTAATACATTTGTCTGTTATTGTTTTTTTTTTTTTAATTTTAGCACCAATATTTTTGCTGCATCCCAGTTTGTCCTCATATTGTCTCATATATGTCTCTTTAAATATTAAAATAGAAATGAAATAGCAATGAAGCTAAAACCTGGAGGCTAAAACCACAATTATATCCCAGGCAAATACATTGTGTAATTTTTTTTTTAAATTTTTTTTTACAAAAGTGAAAAGTGACATGAAGTTTTACCTCTTCATTTGAATTTTAAAATCTTGACAAAAAGATGGGCAAATGATGGTTATTGGCCACAATTATATTTATATTGGTATTGGTGAAAAGGAATCCATTTGAGGAAGCCAATTTTTATTGTGGACAGACCCATATTATAATACTCAAGTAACAAACCAGGCAAATACACCTGCCTTTGGACACAGCCAATTCTATCATGCATTTTTGACCATTCCTCTAATTCAATTTGATTTATTAGACTCCTCAACACATTCGTCCCTCCAGAGTGATCTAAACTCCCACATATGCGTGTTCAGCCTTCCTCCAGGCTGGTTCTCACAGCTGCCTGGTCCTAATGGTTCTTAATGGTTTACTTGTGACTGAATGAGTGGATGCTCATGTTTGTTTGTGCTGAATGTCAGAAAAGTGTGTTTACTCATTAGCCCAGCTGCCTTCTCCCTGACCTAACCCGTTCTCCGTTGCTCCCAGGTTCTCCTTCAGACGGAAATGAGGACTCACCATTTTAGTACGACTGACCACTACTGGACCAACTACTTTCCTAGTTATACTTTTGTAAGATATTATGTATATATTGATAAAGAGAATTAACTGGAAATGTTTGAAAAATATGTTCATATGTAAATGCTTTTACTCACACAAGCTGTAGTCTTTATATGGCATTTTATTAAATTCAATGTAACTCTACTGACTTGTGTGATATTATAAGTATCAGAAAGACAAAGGTTTTCCAGGTTTAATTTCATATTTTCAACATGCATCTGGAGCTAGCATGGAAAATGTTTTATTCTTTAAGTACAAGTAATAACTTACAATGACAGTCTTCTATGAAATTTATTTGACAATATTCCACACTAACGATTGCTCCTTAAGCATCGACTCATTACAAGAGAAAAATATAAAAGCACTCTATAAAACTGTAGCAAAAATATACAGGAAGCTCAAGGCTCCATTTAAAACCCATGGAGTAGTCCTAAAAGGAGTGGTTGAGGTGAGTGGGTGAGTGAGGTGGTTCGGTCAGTACTTGAGCCAGGGATGAGCAGAGATTGAGGCCTTACTGCGGTCTCCATAGTCGTAAAGCAGCTCTTCGTCTGCGCTGATGTCCCGGGACGCCACCAGGATGAGGTGGGGCGTCCCGTCGATGGGGTGCAGCCGCGTCTGACAGTTCCCGCTCTTGCTGTGGTTGATGAGCCTGCCCAGACGGTTGCTCTCTTTTGTAGCGTCCACACTGGAACACAAAACACGGGGGTTACTCTGATGTCTGCTGCAGCTGTAGTTACACATTGTTAAAGTGTATATGACTTGATGGGATAGTACCTGTAAATATTTGTCAGAGTTTACATCTGTTAAGTGGCGGTTTGTGGAAAACAAGAAAAGTACAAAAATACAGGAAGTAGCAAGAGTTCTACAACAGAATACCCATGTCATCAACACCAAAAGTTACATCCAAAATGCAGGAATGATTTACACAAGGAAGCAGGAGTGGTTAGAGTAGGAAAAAAAAATGTACTCAAGAGTAATGTTACTTCAAAATAATATTGCTCAACTGGAAATACAAAGTAAGAGTAAAAAAGTATTTGGGAAAACTACTACAAGTAATAGTAGCTTAAAGAGTAACTGTCTGGATGCAACATCTGATTTATCATTTGAAATTAATGTATTTTCAAAGGATAAACTTGAGAAAAACTTATCACATCATATTGTCAACATAAAGCTTTTGTCACTTGTATTGGTTACACTTCCTGCTGTGTAACAACATCTAAGACAATAAAAATATGACTAAAGTAGGAGTAAGTAAGTATGCTGCTAGAAAATGACTCTGAAAAGTAGAATTTCAACAACAACAATACTCAAGTAAAAGGTACTACCCACTTCTGCAACTATCATAACTGTTGTGCAATTTAGAAATGGTTTTTTTTGTTTACAGAATGGTTGCATGGCAACAGTTATGGAATTACCTCCACACATATCTGCTGCCAGTGTCCATCCAAGTCAAACTTCACCAAAATAAACTACAAAAATCTAGGCAAGTTTTTTAGTAAAATCTTAAATATAAATCGTGTTAACAATGTTTAGTGCATATAACCGCTTCAACTACTGATTGCATTAAGAGTAAGTGCCCTCACCAGTAGGTCTTGGTCTGGTACTGGAAGTAGTACATGTAGCAGCCTGTGGAGGGGTCCTGGGCGTACTGGGCCTCACGGGCTTTGGCCTCAGACAACTCGAGCAAGTCTCCAGAGTACTCCACCACAAAGTCGCCCTTTTTAAAGCCCTTCACCGCAAACACACCTCTGCCCTTCCCCTCGATCACCTTCACCTGTTACAATGGACCAGAGTCACAGGTTAGACAAGACCAAGTGATGTTTACATCTAAAGTGCATGGTACTTTTTATTATCCATTACACAAGGTTTGATACTTTTTACAACCGTTAATATGATGATTTTGGTAGGGCTGCAAGGATTAAATCGATTAATAGTGACTAGTGGACTAAAAACTAATTCTAGTCAACCTTTTAGTAAAACACAAACAGTGGGCTTATTGGATCAAAATGTCAAAAAGAAACGAGTTCTCATTTTCATCAATAATAAACTTTATTCACTTTATACACACTCTCCATCTAGAAGTCTCCAGTCACTATATTTGGTTGACAGGGGTGTAAAGTAATTACAAAAACTCAGGTTACTGTAATTGAGTAGATATTTGGGGTAATTGTACTTTTGAGTACATTTTTAAGCCTGTAGTCCTACTTGTTATTGAGTATCATTTTAGCCATGTAATTCTAATTCGTTGCATTTTAAGTCATAGAAGTAACTTGAGTACTGTAAAGGTCTGCATGTATTGCCTGCTCTGATTGGCCAGAGCTCAGAGAATATGCAGATTGGGGTTTAAAATGACAAAATTAAAAATGACTTTTTGACTGATCAAGTTTTGTATTAAAGAGTGATCTAAATGCATCTAAAATTCTCTTAAAAAGTAACTAGCAACTAGCATTTTGAGTATTTTTCATGCATACTTTTTACATTTACTTATGTACAATCTTGACAGCAATACTTGTACTTCAACACAGCCAACTAACTGTACTTTTACTCAATTACAAATTTCCAATATTCTTCCTACCACTGTTGGTTGATAACAGGTTAAAAAAGTCAAAAGTTCATCGCAAACTAGTTGACTATTAAAATAATGGTTAGTTGCAGCCCTAGATAAATGAGAATAAGTTGGTAGTGAATAGAAGCTTTCATTAGTAATAAATGTGGCCCAAGCGCTTTAGATTCTCAGCTCATTCAGTCACAGTTTGTTGGTCATGCCACTACCACATGCCAGGCATACTTACCTCCATTCCCTCTTCCACACCGTTCTTTATGAGGTCATCCAGGTGTCTGTGTTCTTCACTCTACAGTCAGAAACAGTATGTGTTATTATTGTACTAATCCACTAATGTTCATTGTGTTTTATGGTTTGAAATGGTGACATCTCAGTGAACTGTACTGCATGGGGATTGAGTGTACAAACCTTCAGCTCAGCTTTGGTCTTTCGGTTGCTTCTTCTGATTGGAAAGTAGTCTGTCACCTTCTTATTTTGGGGGGCTTTATTTTCACTCCTGAATAGACAAATTAATTAATGTCAATACTAGGGTTCTCAACCATATCAAAACTTCACTTCTGCCCGTTTGAAGCATATCTGGCCACCGAGGAGACTGCATCAGTCATGGTTCTGAACGTCTCATTAACTTTTAACATGTGTTTTTACAACTCGCGAGGTCAGCCGCTTGTTTTAGAGGCTTGCGTACGCATACTGAGGACCACAGCCGGCTCAAACAGCACTGCATAAATCCCGTGATAAACCCATGGAGGAATTGGACATCTGAGGAGATTTCTAGAGAGTCGCATGTGCAGCAGAAGACTACAACAGCGCCAACTTTCAACACAAGTGACTAAAATAACTCACTTTTAGGTTCACGTTTCTAGTGATTGGATGTTAGTTACAAATACATAGACATTTAATCAAATAGTGAGCTAGTTTCAGTTTCACCCCTCCGACCAGCGCACACCCCCAGCACCTCTCCGACCAGCGCGCTGGTTGTTAGCATCTCTTCATGAATGTACATTTTGTGTAGTAAGTGCAGTACACATCTGTAGAGCTGTCATGTGTCACTCATATGGTTTCTAGATGCAAAATGATAATTCCATAGATGACAATAGTACTCAAGGCTCAGCTGCATAAATGAAGTGTAGGAGTAGAAGAAACAAAGGCCACTGACTGGCCCTGTTTGTATATTTGACACCCTGTTTGAACAAATATTAATACAGTATGTAGGTCTAGACTTCTCCAGTTTGGCTCCAGAATGGCTCACTATATATGCATTTAATATGTCAGTAAAAATAAATATACTCATTTGCAGTGTAGTTTGTATAGTGTAAAGTAGCGTTATTAAATTGTTGTAGACTAAATATTGATGTCCACCCCAAGTCTGCTTGCCCTCCCAGTCACCGCACGCTACTGTCGTGTATATTCCTTAGTCTTGTAATTGAGTTTGAAATTTTACTATCCTGACAACACTAGTCAGTACTGCATTTATGCATAAATACACTTTTTTGGACCCACTTCTTGTGTCCAGCCCGACTTCGGTTCTTGGACGCTTGTGCCTTGTTATCCTTTGTGGGACCTGCTTTGGTTTGGTCGCTGGACTCTTTGAGCTCGCTGGCTGCAGACTTCTCTCCCATCTCTGCACAGCTCTGAGTCTTCTGCTCCTTGGTGTCACATTTGCCCTCTGTAGGTATGTCTAAAACAGCGGAGAGAAAGTTTATAGAAGCAGTGATAAGGAGTGAGCCGGGCACCTTAACAAAACCAGGCTAAGTTGTGTCATAAGATGAGCAGGCAGAACACAGTGCTAGCATTCAGAAGCACAGGAAACGCGCGGGTCAATATGTGGATCTGCTGACCTTATGGGAGCAGTGGAGGAGGCTTCATAGCACCATTTAAAGGACCCATATTATGCCTTTTTTTCTGATCTATGTTATGTTGTTTCCTAATTAAAAACATACCTACTTTCATTCACAAACGTTTAACACACAAATCCTGCATATTTAAGCCGAGTTCTTTTCTCAAACGGAAAACACTCCTTTCCACCATGTGATAACAGAGTAAGTGCTCTACTGTATTTTTAAACTCCGTACACCTTCCATAGAATCATTTGGATGATTTTAGCCCTGAACAAAAGGTGAAAGGTAGCCGTTAACTTGAAAAGTACCACTTAGATTAACAGTAAAGAGTTATTCAAACATATGACTGAAACAAAACACAACTCCAGGTATGTTTTTGATGAGGCAGCAGCATTATAACATGGCTTAAAGCTCACAATTTTCAATTTTGCGCAATATAAGATAAATATATTGGTGTTTGGGTTAGAAGGTGAGAGAGACCTTTTCTGAGCTTTGAGTCAGCGGTGGTGGTGTCGGTGTCGTTAGTCTCCTGGATCAGCATGCTGCACTGTCCCAGGGGAGAGCGGGATTTGGCTGAACTCTGCAGGCTCTGGACGATGGACTGGGCTTTTTGCTGGGAACAAAGACCATTAACTGCAATGTTTAAAACCGTCTCCTAATTGTAGCAACTGTCAGCACATTCCTGATTAACTGGATAAAAATAATTTGACATGCTCTTTAAATTGTAACTACCCTGTGCCCATTTAAGTGAGTAAAATTGTGTAATTCTAGCATGAATAACCACATGATGTGCTTCAAAAGGAGACTACAGTCAGATGTTCTTTGCTCAAAGGAATGTCAATGATCACACATTATTGATAATTATTGTATTTTGAATATACACACTTGTATGTATTAGATTAGATCATATTAACCCTTTGTTGGTGTCATTGGTGCTGTTTATTAAACATCATTATCCAGAACTATGTATGAGTCAACTCAAACACTGAATTTGGGAAATAAAGTTTAAGTGCCAGTCAAAGAGGAAACTACAATCTGCGCTCTACCATTGTTACTATACATACAATTACAATGGTGGTTCAAGCTTTTTCTGTCAAATCATCTTTAATAAAAACTACTCTACTACTTTTTTTTTTATAGTAACATATTATAAAGTTGTGGGTGTTTAGGCAATACTCTAGAGAAGGACATAATTTTATTAAATGAAGGCAGTGGTTTTCAGTGCTGGAAGGTAACAAAGTAAAAGCAAAAAAGTACTGTATTTAAGATACAGTGTACAGATCCTGTGCTGTACAGATACCTTAAAATTTTACGGTACATTTTAGAGTGGATACGGTTTACTTTTACTTCACTACATTTGAGAGCAGTATCTGTTCTTTCTACTTCACTACATTTTGAACTGGACTGAAAAGTAAAAAGTACTTTTCATATGATTTGAGGGGTTATTTTGACCATGTTCGTGCTAACATCCTGAGTAATGTTTTCGAGTTCAAGCTTCAGCTTTGAGCAAACAAAAATAAATACACAATACATAAGAAAAATTAAGACATTGATTCGTATTGTCACTGTTGACAAAAATGTGTTGTTGTTTTTTTTTTTTTATCAATATCACTACATTTAAGACTAACAAATGAGCAACACTTTGTGAAATACTTTTACTTTTTACTCTAAAAGTACATTTTTAAACAGGTTGGAAAGGCAAGTTTATTTGTATAGCATAATTCGTACACAAAGTAATTCAAAGTGCTTTACAGGATAAGAAAGACATTAAAATTACAATACAACAAATCAAAACATACTTAAATATTTACTTAATCTATTTAAGTAGATTTTTTCATGTGATACTTTTACTTTTAGTATGTATGTAACGTATGTTAGTATGCAACTTTTTATCCAAAAAAATAAACTTAAAAAAAGCATGTTTTTTTCAATTTGGATGGAGTTATTGCACAGTTATTGGCCTCTACTTTGACAATGTTTAAATTCAGGTTCAAAACAGTTCTGTTTAGCTGTGCATATGACAAAGGGTTTTATTCTGCACTCTTCTCCTTTAATGTTAACTTTATGATGATTATTTGTGATTATTTATGTTGTGATTTGTTGTATTGTGATTTTAATGTCTTTCCTATTCTGTAAATCACTGTGAATTTCCCTGTGTACGAATTGTGCTATACAAATAAACTTGCCTTGCAAAACATGCGTCCTTACTGTGAGTGGGCTTGCATCTCCACAAACCTGACTCTTATTTGGCCTGAAGGAAGTATGGGGGCATAAACATCTCCATGGAGAATGTTTTAACTTTCCATTTCCACGGAATCATGCAGGTGACGTGCCACCTCCAGGAAGTTACATACTGTACCTTTAACCTATTAAAATCCAGACCATTGAAAATACTAGAGAACGCCCTGCGCAGCAATCCGCTTACCATTTTCATTGCAAGGGAAGAAATACAGTAGGTGCACCATTAACCTGCCTTTGAGGCGTATCGTGTTCCTGACAGTCAGTACTCCGGGTAAAACGCTGTTAAAAGCACAGCAGCTGCACTAGTCAGGCTAAAATGTCCCAAACTCCCTGTACCATCGTCTCCTGATGCAACTGCAGCAGGTTGGGTCATTTTAAACCTCCTCTGCGTTGTGTACATAGTAAACTCCAAAACACGTCCCACGTACCTGGTTAGGAGCAGGTTTATTCTCCTTTGTCTCGTTCCGGGAGGAGCTAACTTTGGGCTGAATGGTGTCGTCGGGCTTTCTGTCAGTTCTTAGCACATTCCTCTTTCCTTAAAACAAGTAAAAACGCCATATAAATACAAGTACACAACATTACAACCGTATGCATGCAATGTGGAGGTGCAATGCCGTCTAAGTAGTCTATTTACAAACATGCGACGCTGTAGTACACAAAGCTCGGTAGCCTACAGTGTGTCCGTGGCTTCCCCTGCACGCTGCTACGTAATTCATGCTTACCTTGCAAAAAACGTCAACAACATGTCGTTTTGCGTTACCTTTTGCCATGTCAGGGTCACGGAGCGCACGGGAGAGCACCAGTGGTGGATATTTGCAGTCTCTTTTCAGCCGTAATCCTTTGTTTTTACTGCACGGCTCCGGTAAGTATAGACATCACAACACTGCACCGCTGAGGGGGCGGCGCCACGGGGAGCGTTTAAAAAACCCTCTGCGGATCCCATTGGCTTCTCACGTCTCGAGGGACCGGTACGAGCGTGGAAGGAGCCCCGTGATTGGCCTCTCCGTGAATACGCAAACAGCTGCTAGATAATTAGCCTATCGAAAGACGCTATTTAAACTTTCCCATTTATTCTGTAATAGGTTATTATTTAATTCAGATTAATCTTAACTGCAAACTGCTAAAGATTTATATTAACAGAAATAGGAGATGCAATGGTTTTCACCTACTTAGAGTCAAAGATTTTTATTTTTACAATCCAAATATAGCCAATAAACTGCTACTACTGTTGCTTATGGTCTTGTTATTAAATTATAGCATTTGTAATAATGGTAATGTTAGCTAATTTATGTATCTTAGGTTTCCCCATTTAACAGCAGGGGTGGAAATAAGTAACAAATTACAAGAAATGTAGTTTTTGTACTGTTGCTGTAATTGAGTAGACCTCAAGGGTCGTGATGTAGGGACAGTCGCAATGTAAGGGCTGTTGTGATGTAAGGGCTGTCGCGATGTAAGAGTGGTTGCAGGCAGTCATGATGTAGGGGCAATCGCAATGTAGGGGCGGTCGCAATGTAAGGGCTGTTGTGATGTAAGGGCTGTCGCGATGTAAGAGTGGTTGCAGGCAGTCATGATGTAGGGGCAATCGCAATGTAGGGGCGGTCGCAATGTAAGGGTAGTCGCAGGCAGGCGGTTCACAGTGGCACGTGTTCCGTGGTCGCAAGGAATGGCGAGGGCATTTATCACTGCGTACAGCTTTAATTATTATTATTTTTTGCCGCCAAGTAAATCATACCTGAGAGAACCAAAAAATGCTCACAAAGTCATGACAATCAGCATAAAATTAGAGGTCGACACAAATTTAATTTGCATAATGTCCCCAAGAACCTATGTTGCAAGATGGCTCAGTAAAATTACAATGAGCCGGAAACATTTATCTCCAACATGACACCGGAAATGTTCAATCAAATCCAGGGTTCAAAACATACACAAAAAGGAGACCCATTTTACTTATTGCAAATAGAAAACTACTGAGTGTGGCTCAAGCAGCTCAAAAACAGCACTGCATTGAACTTTCTTCCTTTAGAGGGTATTTGCATCAGCAAAGCGCCATCCCCCAGGAAGAACACATCATGCATGACACGTTATTGTTCACGGGGCTGTGTTTATAAAGCGTGCCAAGTTTGCGATATATAAAAAGACAACTTTATGTGGTCCGGTCCAAAAACTTTAAACATTCAGAGACAAGACAGAAGGGCTCAGAAAGATGAAAAGTGATCATGTTTTTTTGTAATTTGTGGTTTGTCCCCAAGTACATTTTTATTAAGAATTCTTATTCTATAAATGAGATCTGGAACATTTTAAAGGCAAAAATATGACAGTCCACATATCTAAAAGATCACCTGTGTACTTTTGTTACACACACTGCGGAACAACATTGTCCCCTTGGTGTGCAAAGAATGAACACTTTATATGAATATTAAAGAACATGTTCATAAGAATTCTATGTAGTCTATTAAAGCTACCATTTGTAATTAGACAGACCAACCTGACCCTGTTGCATTCTCACATAAAACCACTAGATGCCATCTACATTACTGTTGTCTGACGGTCTGACAGTGTGCCAACTTTGGCCTGACAGAAGAAGACCAGAGAACACAGGTGAGCCTGAACAAAGGCCAGGTGAGGGGAAGGGGGAGCGGGAACAAGTTTCACATCTGCATCTACTGGTAACAAAAAATCAAATTACCTTACAGATGGTAGCTTTAAAGCAGCAATTAAATGCATTATTCACTCACCCTCACAACTTCGATGGGTTAAGTTATATCTGTAGTGAAAACGAAGTAAATGACATGTCTTGCCCAAGGACATGAGTCATGGTATGCCAGTGGCTGGGACAAAACCCTAAACAAATTAGTAAATGTTTTTAGCATCTGAGCTAGCACCTTGCTCACGAGTCCTTCTCAGTGGGTTTGGCGTGTGCAGCCAGGGCCTCTTTGAACAGCCTCTTCTTCTCCAGGCTCTGGTTGACCTTCCTCCTCTTGTCCTGTTTCTTGTGCTCAGACTCCCTCTTCTTCACAGATATTTCACTGAGCTCTCCTTTGAGGGCCACGTCCAGCTTCTCCCTCAGGATCTCCCGGGCACGTTTACGGTTCAGATCTACGGAGCGTGTCTGATGGCACTGTGGAAGGAAACAGGAGAATTACAGATCATCTTATTTATGAGTTTCAGCTTTCAGTATATAGGTGATATTTAGACTTCTGACCATTGAAGACATAATACTTTAATTTGAATTGTTAAAGGAACTGTATGTAGCCTGCACTCTTACTGTTTTAATAACGCCACTACAGCTACAACTGAACCTATGATGTCAGTGCCGTAACCTGCAAATAGAGGACACATACAAGTTTTTCTCATTCTCAGTATATGGACAGGCCTCGTGAAATCTCAGAACCTCCAGAATTCGTTCACTGAGCTGCAGAGGCTGCACTAGCACTGATTCATGATTGGATACATGTGCTGGGGTTTAAGTAGTGACTATTCAGGTCAAAGAGAGTCTTTTTACATTTAAATCAACTGTATTTCAGCATTGAAATTAGCCATCCAAATGGGATACTAACTTGGCCATCATGCCCAATTTTTTGTAATTAAGAATAAATCAGCAGTACAGTTGTTACCAGTAAAAGCTATATTTGATTTGAACACCTCAGATCTGGGGACGCAGACAGGTCAAGTTTATGACATTTAAAATCAAAATCTTACATACAGTTCCTTTAATTGCTATGGTAACTGTGCAAGATTTTCATCCCTCTGAAACCCATGGATAATAGAGTGCAAGAGCTGCTTGAATCCATCAAAATGTGAAAACAAAAATCTGCTAAACAACAGCTGTATTTGAATATACAAAAACAACGTTATATGAACTACTGTATGACTCTAACACTTCACATCTTCACCATAACACTTTTAATCAACAAAGTAAATCACTTGGACGTCGCTCACAAATTACAATAAAATATGTTCTAATATCTTCATAACCAAGAACAAATAATATACTCATTTATACGACTTTCTTTCTGGCATATATGTGAACAAAACAGTTTTCCACACATTCTGAATGCTCCCCCAGTATAAATTAGTAGATTTGAGCCCCAATCTCACTGACAATTGCAGCGGTGTTGGAATGGCATATTAGTTCAGGCGGAAAAACATGCAATTTGCCATAGACACCCCAGAACCATAAAAGTGACTTTGTGAAAAAATACAAGCGATATCTGGACATTTTTACTATGGAGTGGGGACCTGTAGAACATACATTTGAAATCTCAGTGTCATGCTCCTGTTATACACAATACTTTTTATTGCCTTTTCAGCCCTGGAAAAGCTTCATTTGCAGTGGTGGAGCTTAACAAAGTAAAAGCAGTAAAGTACTGTACTAAAGTATACAT
Source organism: Periophthalmodon schlosseri (assembly GCA_000787095.1). Classification (NCBI taxonomy): domain Eukaryota; kingdom Metazoa; phylum Chordata; class Actinopteri; order Gobiiformes; family Gobiidae; genus Periophthalmodon; species Periophthalmodon schlosseri. Next base: position 38,144 of record JACM01060902.1, read on the forward strand.
TTTAGGTATCTGTACTTATACTTTTAACTTTTATTTTTCTACTTTTGAGAGCAGGTATCTGTACTTTCTATTCCACTACATTTTTTAACTGCACTGAAAAGTGAAAGTATTTTTATTATTGAAAAGGCTGAGGGTTTATTTTTAACATGTTGATAGCAAACAAAAATATACAAATGCAAACAACTGGGAAAAAATGATCAATTACATTGTTTCAGCTGAACAAAACTCAGCACAAATTTTTATCAAAATCACTATATGTGAAGCTTTATTAGATCTCAAAATCTGCAAGAAATACTTTTACTTTTTATTCTTTAAGTATATTTTTAAACAGGTACTTTAATACTTTTACTTAAGTCGATTTTTTCATGTGATACTTTTACTTTTAATTGAGCATTTTTTTGCTGCGGTATCTGAACTTATTTTTAGAGTTTTTAGAGCTTCGGCTTGGCGCAATCAAAGATAAATACACAAAACTCAGAAGAAAAAAATAAGATATTGATTTGTATTGTTACTGTTGACCAAAATATTAATCATTTTTTAATCTATATCACTACATTTAACACTTACCAAATCAACACTTGTGTGAAATACTTTTACTTTTTATTCTTAAACTACATTCTTAAGTGGGTACTTTACTACTTTTACTTAAGTAGATTTTTTTCATGTGATACTTTTACTTGAGTAAGCTCAGTATCTGTACTTTTACTTAAGTAACAAAACTGAATAAATCCACCACTGGTTACCGGACTGTACTCTACTAGTTATGGACGTCTGTGAATAACCTCTGTCATTCAGGCAAATTCAAGAGTGTAGTGAAAAGTTCTATTTAATAATACAATAGCGTTAAACCTGTTGGAAAGGTAGTGTACCATTATTAACCTACATCATGAACTTTGCGCTTACCTTGACCACGATGCCTGTGGGGACGTGCTTGAGGACCACACAGTTGCTAGTCTTGTTGGTGGCCTGTCCTCCGGGCCCGTGTCCCCTCACAAACTGCTCCTCCAGCTCCTCCTCGTGCAGGACGGGCAGCTCCACTAGGTCCTTCTTCCCGGCCGCCAGCACACCCGGGAGGCCGACAGCAGACACCCTCAGCCCGGGATAGACGCAGCAGACTGTCCCCCTCCGTGTGGAACAGAACACAGAGTACAAACCCCTCACAGACACGAGCAGCCTCGACATGTCTGCGCGTCCCGGGGCACGCGTGGGCCAAAAGTGTTTATACGTTCTGATGCGCTAAACTCCACAAAAGCATGTCTCACTTTGGACAAGTATTTTGACCATACTTTGGTCTGTTTACTGTACTGTCTTCTTCTACAAACCTTGCCCTATTGTGGGAGCAAGCTTAAGGAAATAAAAGATGCATGATGCCATCTAGTGGTCATAAAAACAATTAGGCCACAGTGCACGCAAGAAATACTGGCACTGCATGAGAAAAAACAACGTGTTACTATGTGTTATCATGTAGTTATTACATGAATTAAAAGAAGCATTCATGGTACACAAGGTACTGACTAAAGGGTGGCGCTGGATTTTTTTTTTTCCTTTAAAAAAAATAAATCATTTTTTAAATTCTCAGTCTTCTGGAACAATATCTTTTACCTCATACCTAATATTAGAATATTAGAAAAACACATTTAAAGTTTTAAAGGTTAAACCTTCCCACAGCCTTTTCTCATTAGAAAATGCAAATATTACATAAGCACACTGTATACCATTTTAAAAATTACTGAATTATAGCACATATAATTAGCAAAATTGACAAGACCCTACTGATTTGTTGGCGCTATCATGTTATTTTTACTTTTAGAACTTTTAGAGACTTTTAGAACTTTTTAAAGCCACAGTATGTACATTTTTTTGTTTGTTTTGTTTTCATTTTTGGTTGTGTATTGCACTGAAAAACTTAAGTGAGTGGGGCTGCAACTCCACAAACCTGACTTTTATTTGGCCTGGATGAGGGCCTCCTCCTGCTTGTTTCTAGGGAAATGTTTTTATATTATAATATAATATTCCACAGTAGAGGATAAAACTATTTCCATGGAGTATGTTCCAGAATATGGTTTTAACTTTCTATTTCAATGGAATCATGTTGGTGACATGGCACCTCCAGAAAGTTGCACAGAGTCTTTAAATAATGTGTATATTTATAGCTTACATGTGTAACATAGCATTAGAATAGTGGCGTTGGATTTTTTCTAGGCACTTAAAGGTCCTATATTACGCAAAATTGACTCTTGTGAGCTTGTAAGCTATGTAAGCCAAACATACCTGGATTTACGTTTTGTTTCATTCATGCATGTTTGAGTAACCCTTTATTATTAGTCTGTCTTTCCTCCAAAGCTCAAAATGCTCTGATCCACCTTGTGATGTCATGAAACTGTAGTTCCCAAGTTAACAGCTACATTTTACCTTTTGTTTAGCAGAGATTGGAAATTCCAGGGTTGAAATTATCCAAATCATTCTAGTGAAGGTGTATGGAGTTTAAAAACACAGTGGAGCACTTCCTGTATTACCACATGACATCACAAGGTGGAACAGAGTGTTTTCTGTTTGAGAAAAGAACTCGGCCTAAATATGCAGGATTTGTGTGTTAAATGTGTGAATGAAACAAAACACAACTCCCGGTATGTTTTTGATGAGGAGACAACATTATAACATAGATCTGAAAACAGCGTATAATATGGGCCCTTTAATAGTTTGAAACATGGACCATACTGACCCTTAGTAACCAAATCTACTTAAACATCTGTCCTTCAGCCTGTAGTCTACAAATACACCCGCAGATGTCACCATGCCCTTAGTGTACGCGCTGGCATGGCTGGCTGTGGCGCTGAGTTAGTAAAGCCAACGGAGTTACCGGAAACAGACACTCCTCCCTTCACAATAAAACACCCCGTATCATTTTTCACAATAAAACCCAACTTATTTACTACGAAGCATTCACCGGATGCCTCTCGGTCCCTCCCGTGTAACTTGCCCCCGTTCCGTGTCGTGTCTGTGAGGGCTGCCTGCCGTGTGAAGTCTTGCAGAGGTTCGAGACTTGACGAGTGACAAGTTACGATGGCGAGTGGCGTCTCTGTGTCTTCTCCTCCTCCCCTTTCTTCACCACAGCGAAGGCATTATTTGGCGGCCGCGGAACTAAACTTTCCACCAGCAGCATTTTAACTACACCAACACCAACATCACGGCGCTTGCGTTTTTTTGCTGGATAACCAAGGACATTCTCGCGTTACCATAGCGACTTTGGCCTTTTACTGTCGAGTGGGGAAAGCTATCTAACGTGCAGCCTCTCCCCGGGCTACACGGCGTGGGCTGGCGGTGTAAACACGGATGTAAACCGCAGCTCCCGCTGACAGCACGTAATGGGCTGCTTCACCATGTTGTTGCGCTCGTCTCTCCCTGCAGCGTACCTCCTGGAGCCCGCCTTCTCTTCTAATAACGCACGGGCCGTCTTCATGGCTCTCAGCTTCCTGTTACATTCAACATTTTGATGACTTTTCCTTCCTATTCGAAATATTCAAAATTGTTAATCGCTATGGCAACGGTCTTAATTTGTCATAATTCTGAAACGTATGGACTGACAGTGACGGTAAAGCAAGCACCGACACCGACGTTTTGTTAAATTTTTGGATGCCACCTTCACCAGCAACCACCATCATGCCACCCCTTCTTCACCATCCACACCTCCTCATCATCACGTCGTGCTGAGGGGTAACACCACGCCGCAACAGGCCCCTGACTGACTGACGGAGGCCCTTGAACTTTTGAGTGTTTTATAACGCTTCAGGTGCATCAAGTCCAGGTATGTGTATGTGAGAACCGTTGCAACCCGCCATCAATTTTTAGTGCTTTTTAGCGCGCGGACATGTTGCTAGGTAACTAACAGCAGTGGCGGGTTTACTCTCGTTCACGCGGCGGCATGAGATGTTCCAGAAGAAGCGGTTGTCTTTTTTATTTATTTTTTGCTCAAATGCCATTTTGTTTCACAGTCGTTTGGTTTCATAACTCCCCGCCAAGTTGGCCTTCCTGTGGCGGGCCCTGGGCTGCTGTTGCCGGGCTCTGTCATCATGGCTGTGTGGGGCTGTCATGTCAGGAGGAGTCGTCTCAGGAATCTCATAAAGCAGACATGGTGTTGTCTTCTGCACGTGATTGGAGTAATGGCGATGTGAGAAACGCGAGGGAACAGAGTGGTAGCCTAATGGTTGTGGCGTAAAGTGACAGGATTGTACGTGGTGTTCTTGGCCAAAATAATTAGGAACTGTGTGTAGCCTGTGATTAAAAAGGTAGGTCTAGTACAATCACAAGTAAATCTGAGTTGCCAGTGCCTTAACCTGCAGATAGGACACATCCAAGTTTTCTCCTTCTCGGTATATGGACAGGCCATGGCTCAGAACCTTCAGAATTCACTGAGCTGCAGAGGCTGCACTAGCACTGATTAATGATTGGCTGCAGGTGCTGGGGTCAGAGGTTACGTATGTTGGCCGTCATACTTTGGAAAACTGGCCATTCATGAGAATTACAGAATTTACCAACTGTAAATGAATGAAAATAGTGTTTTGACATTTATCAATATACGCATGCGCTCTGATGATGAGTAAAACAAACCATTTATTTACCACATGTTGAGCATGAGGAGTTATTAGTGCCTCTGCAGCCCAGGAGCCCAGGAAGTTTTTTTTTTGCCTGCTGTATTAATCGTCACATTAATCTTTGCTCATGTGTATCAGCTAGTTTTTATTTAACCAGGAGAACCTCACAGAGATTAAAAATCTATTTTCCAATCAAAGTGCTATTTTTATTGTTCCTAAAACAAAAAAACAAAAAAAAATGTCTGAATTTTAGGCCTACACTAGTCTATGTGGTCTCATACTTGTTCTGATACAGCTCATGATCATTCTAAAGGAAAGGTTCATTGCTGTCCTGTGAATGTGACTTTTTTAGTATTGATACTTGCTCAAACGATACTAGTTTTAGTATCAACATGATAACCCGACTTTTAACAACCCTATCGGCAACCCTAATGAGAGACTCTTGTGAGGCTTATTCTGCTTTCTGATCGGATAATTGTCTTGAGAACCACAACGGCAAATTATAACATAAAACACATTGGGCATCGTGTCTTATGTTTTTGCAATTAAGAATAAATCAGTATTACAATTGTTGAAGCTATACTTGATTTGAAGATGCTTACCAAAATCGTACATATTGTTCCTTTAAGGTTCATGATCAGCAAAATGTAGTAACAGTCTGCAGGTGAGGCGCTTGTGTTTGGGAGTAGATATTGTTGTGATAGTGAAATGAAGCTCCATCATTCTGATACTTCTAGTCATTGAGTTGTCACCGCAGATCAGGGTTGCACACTGCATTTTCTATGTCGGCCGATGCGTGGACCTGATTGTTGTTGTTTACTTACCATTCATTGATTTGATGATGCTCAGATGGTGCAGCAATTGATTCGTTTTGACTGTGAATCGATTAAGCCCATACTGGTAATTAAACAAGTGAACATTCCCCAGGCTTTTACTAAAGTCACAATCACTTGTCTTTTAGTTGTCCATAGACTTCAAACACGCTCCTCTCCTCTCTATAATCTATAAATTAGCAAGCGATGTCACACACTGTTCTCTTGTATCCACTCAGTTACATGTGCTGTGTGATTATTAGGGTTTTTTATGCAAAATTCTAATTTGCATAATCGTTTGGCGTCCAAGTCTTGTTTATTGGCTCATTTATAGTTAGCAGTATATAATCTAACAGTATTAAAAGAGGATCACGATGACCACTATGATGATGTTATGTAACTGCTTAAAGCACCTTTGGCAAATACACTGAGGACACGTCAACATTTCTGTACAGTATTAATTACAGTCTAAATTGCAACAGCGAATTTTGTCAACTTAAGTTTGGGGTTAGAGTTTTATATTTTTGGAATAATTTTTTAACAAAACATAAATAATTTTTTCTGCTTTCCTGTAAAAGGCTTGCCGACACTTTAAGGTCTTCTAAGGCATTCTATATCCTAAAATAGGCCGTTGTTAATGTTTGTTCCTATTTTATGGAAGTATCTATCTGTGTGAACTGCCTTGTTTTAATGCAATTTTGTGAGATTCCTGAATGTTTTTCAAGCTGTCCTATTGGATGTTTGAATGTTTATTCATACAGGAATGGTTAAAGGTGCACTATGTAACATTTCTGGTGTAGGGACCACCACCTGCTTAGAATGTTTCACCGTATGCTTATCTGTCTTTATGGAGACAAGCAACTGGTGGCACGAGTCCATGTTATCGGTCTGTGACCTGTGACCACTGTGGAGTCTTGTGATATTTGTGAGCTCAAAAACTCACAAGAATCTATTTTGACATACTCCTGCTGGGCTGTTCTACAATGATAAATGTAGAAATGTAGAAACTCAGTTCAGAGTGCTACATCTAATTCTTACAAGAGCCAGGTCAACCTTACACTATGCTTTAACTGAATACATGTAACATAGATGGGTTTAATGCCATATTGTTAAACATTTCAGTAGGGATGCACCGATTTGATATTGGTATTGGATATCAACGCAGATACTGAAAAATTTGCTGAATTGGATATCTGCTTCCAAATATCGGTTCAGCCAATATCCTGGTTGAACATATAAATTGATGTAATAAGACTTTATGATTGTAGTCGGCCCAGAAAGTGTCAGAATGTTTGAAATTTTATTTACACAAGTTGTTCTGTAGTTACTTAAGGTATAAATAACAGCTACATAACGCATTTGGATCAGTTTTGTCCTCTTTTATTTTAGTTTGAAGGAAATAAATGCTGTTTTCAGTCTCTGCTCTGGTATCCGTTGATATCGGTATTGGCAGATACTAAAAGCTGTAGTATGGGAATCCATATTGGAACTGAAAAAGCTGAATCGATGCATCCCTACCTTTCAGGCAAAGCAATAACCTCTTCATGGAGACAAGCTTGTGATGTACTCACCACCAGAAAGTTGCACAGTGCACCTTTAAGTACATTGTGTTTTACCAGTGATAGCCCGAATATCATTAAAACAACTCGATGTACGTCAGCACTCTGGGATATTCTTAGCCACTCCCGCTGTCAGGACTAAATTAAGCTGCAAAATGGCACGTTGACTTTACAAATGAACATGCAATAAGAGCCCAAATATTGACCTAATCGTTTTCCCATCAGCACCGTCAGGCCGCGTGCTTGTTCTCGACTCAGCAGCAGGGCAGTGGGGTGAGTCACACGCAGCACTGGCTCTGCACAGAACGGTCAGTGAGAGCGAGGGATGTTCACTCATTCATCAGGTGTGTGTGGAGAGGTGAGCAGAGCAGGCTTGAACACGCACTCAGGTGAGACTGTACTATACAAACCCAATTATTCCTCTGAAGCCTGCCCCAACATGAGTGTGAAACGGGCTGGAACAGTTTTCTATAACCGCGGCAATCTGAGGTTTCCTACTTTTGGAAAGCTGAAACTGGGGCAGGTGGAAAGGAATGTCATTTTTCCTCACAGAATTGACATAGAAGAGTCGATCAGAACCAGAAAAAAAATGTATTGCCATTGTCAGATTGTCAAATGTCAAATTCCCAATCTAGAAATTTACTTTGGCGGTAATAATAGCAAATATAAACTATGAGTAAAAAATAAATTTAATAATAATAATAATAATAATGTCATAGTCGTAATTGGCAAATTGCACAATATCCCGTCTTAAACGGTCTAAAACCTGCTAACCCTGCAGTTTAGACCTCTACAAACATATTCTGAAATGCATGGGATTCTTGTATTAAAGTCTCTGATTTTTACTGTCTTAAAAATGTGAAAAACAGAATTAGTTCATTTTAAACAGTTTGCAGTGGTCCAAAGCTATTCCTCACCTTATGCATTCTGAGCATCCTAATTATTCACCACGATGAGTTCATAAGTGCTTTTCACAACTTTCAGAGACTTGTATGCTAATGTGCACTTCCTGATTATCGTATAATAAAACGCTTAATAATTAGATGCAGACAGTACACAGCAGACTTATTTTGACCACTACTGTTTATACAATATATCTGTACTGGGGCAAAACACAGATTTCAGTCTTCTCTTAAACTGCTTCTAGAGGTGTGCACTCAGAATAGAACTACAGTACCTACCTACAGTTACCTACATGAATTGCAAATTTAATCACAATCACAATGCTTTCAGGGACGGCAAATTAATCAACATTTGTCTATAAATGCTATATGCTAAGCTAAGAAGGGTCTTTGTTGACAGAGATGCCTAAAGACAAAAGAAAATGTAATGGTACAATAGGTAATTACATTATCAAGTAGTCCAACATATTTACACTATTTACATTACAATACCCACCAGTCAGCCGACTACAGAGACATCAGTAATACATGTTTGTCCAAATTTGAGCCGCCCTAGGATATTCTACGGTTTTAATCTTGTTTAATCTTGTTTTCATAAAGTAGTACACATTACTTATTTCTGTTGGCTATAAATAACACCTTTTATATTGTGTAAAATCTTGAATGTGCAAGATTTTATTAGTGCTTTTACCATCCAGTTGTGCTGTAAAAACTATCTGAAGCCACATTCTTCCTTGCACACTACCTTTGTGGTGTTAGTGTGTGGACATGTGCCTCTGTGTAGTTTCTGTGCAGATGTGTGGATATGTTTGTTTTGCTCAGTCTGTGCAGGAGAGCGACAGAGTGGAGGTGTGGCACTGAAAACTTCTGCTTAACCAGTTTTCAGTGGGGGCTGCTCCCCTACTCTACACGCATGCACATGCACGCATGCACATGCACGCATGCATGCATGCGCACACACACACACAGCAGACCGGGTAGGCAGAGTACTAATACTCACTCAATACTCAATATAGTACTAATGTATGTGCTATTTGGTCTGTCACTGTCAGAGGAGATGGAGCTCTGATTACACTGTGCTGCATTTAGGTGCCTCCTGTCTGCTCCATTTTCTACAGACTAAAAATAAAAGCATGTTTTTTTTTCATTTTTGTTTTTATTGCACTTACTATGAGCAGGTTTGCATCTACACGAATCTGACTCTTACTTGGCCTGATGGAGGGCCAGATAGAGGACACATACAAGTGTCTCATTCTCAGTATATGGACAGGCCTCATGTGAAAGCTCAGAACCTCCAGAATTCACTCACTGAGCTGCAGGGCTGCACTAGCCCTGAGTCATGATTGGCTGCAGGTGCTGGGGTTTAAGTAGTGACCATTCAGATCAGATAGAGTCCTTTTAGGTTTAAACCAACTGGATTTCAGCATTATACTGGCAACTCAAATGAGAGGATCATTCTGCTTTCTGACTGGATAATCCAAAACCAAACACCAAATGATGACATAAATATATGGGACATCATGCCCAATGTTTTTGTAATTAAAAATGAATCAGCATTACAGTTGTTATCAGTAAAAGCTATATTTGATTTGAACATGCTTATCTCTTATCTGGGGACACAGTTGGGTCATGTTTATTAAATTTAAAATAAAAATTTTACATACTGTTCCTTTAAATTAACAATTGCATTTATTGGGAGTAGATTTTCACTTTATATTTTCAACTTTTGCACGGCACTTTTCTGAGTAGTGATGGAGTCCTAGTCACTGAGCAGTATTGCGACATGTGGTAGCAGTACTGACATTGAAGCTGCAGTGTGTTTGCTGGATGGATGTGTATTTGGTGCAGGGGCCTGTGTTCTGACAGGGCTGCTGGGGAGTGTACCTCTAATGTCATCTACACCACTGGGCTCTCTGACAGTTGTGCCCCGGCCAGTTGAACACATTACACTTTGCTCGGAGACTTTCAGTGGAGTTTTGACTGTGTCAAAGTAACTAGATGTGGACATTATGGATGCACAGTCTGTACGTGTCTTGTAATGATTAACTGAATCAAACGGGCTGTGTTCCTGGCTTTAGCCCAGTTTAGTCCTGTTTAATCCCAGTTAAATGTGCGGTCCAAGTCCAGACTGCTTAGTCTAGTCCAGGTCCAGAGAAGGAGGAACACTGTTCTCTTTACAATGGGCATTTGTGTAGCCTTGGGGCTCAAATAGCTCATTGTGAAGTGGTTTCATTACGTTTTAATTAAGCACTTTCAAGTACTACCGGCCTCCTTGAAGTACTGCATCTATTACTGCAAGTGTTCAGATATGTCCTGAAGGCATCTTGCTGACTGTATTGCTGTGATGGTGATTCCGTTGCCTGGCAAGGCCAGAATGATGTCCCTCTGAAGGATATTCAGGATATGGAGAAACTTAAGATCCTCAAATTCCTCATTTGTTAGGTGTTGGTTTCATAAAGTCCTTTCAACTGACAAGTCACATCTTTGGGATGGAATAATGGCACCACTTTGTGAAGTTCTTGTGGGATTTTATTTTAACTTAATTTTATTTATATCAACAGTCGATGATGAACTTTGTGCTCATTTTTATGGAAGTGGCTCCATAAATACATGGATATGAACCACAAATCAGGCCAACAAATCTGCAATTTGACAGTTAAACAGTTAAACAGCAAATTCTGACCTGTCCTTCAGCTCAGTTTAAACTATAGGGATTCTAGATACAAGAATACAGCTCCTCTGGACATTCTAATAGTGCAGGTTATGTCACTGAGATGACAGTTGAAATCCTAGTGTATAGTATGTGTGCATGTGGTAGTATCTGTGTCATTGCTCCACACACTGAGGATGTTGAGTGAAATATGTGCAGGAAGGAAGTAGTGCATTGTGTTGTATAGAACACAAGAGCACACACATATATGTAAATGTATGTCACAGTGAGGGCTGAACACTTCACTCAGCCTGAACCTGTGCTGTATGCCTGCAAAAACAATCCTTATAGACTATTGTCAGTATGCAGGCAACTGTACAGTTTGAACGTTCACATTTGTTATTATTTTTATTTGATCATGTTGAAAAATGGCAAGACTGCAGTAAATTTGCACAGTGTCTCTTTTGATCTTTTGAGTGAGGGATTAAACCTGTCAAGAGCATTGGACCAACGGCCACAGTACAGTGGCCAGGGACCCAGCTCCAGATCTTCAGATCAGGACTATCTGTGTAAACTAAGGTACATGTTTCGGGTTGATGGGGGAAACCAGAGTGCTCGGAGGAAGCCCACCCAGACGCAGACAGAACATGCAAACTCCACACAGAATTCTGAATTCCATTCAGAATCCTCTACAATTTAAGACTTCAGTACAAAGGCTAAGGACAACTTTAATTAGTCCAGTTAATCCAGTTTTAGCCAAACTGAACCAAATGTCATTTAATACACTACATAATCAATAGGACAAAATAGCACGTGACTTTGATTTTAAAAGAAGGAAAGAAGCTTAATTTTATTAAAATAGTGAACACAAATCTGAAAGTGGCCGCATCCTCAAAACAAACCTCAAAAGCACTACAAACTATGTTGTACTGTTAGCTAGTGTTCTCACGATACTAAAATTTCAAACTTGATTTTGATACTAAGAAATAGACTCAATACTCAATACCATGATGATCATAAACACACTTTAGACAATATGTTAATTTCAACATTAAACAGTACTGTCTTTTATACTACCATGTGGCCTTATAGTACAGTGGTCCAGTAGGTTCCACAGTGGTCCATGGGCGTATTGTCTATGTGTCTTATACTTGTGAAAGATACAGCTCAAGATCATTCTAAAGCAGTTCAAGGTTAATTTTTGTCCCGTGAATGTGACTTTTTTAGTATCGATACTTACTAAAACTAGTATCGAAACTAGATACTCATTTGAGCATCGACGAATATCTGATTTTTGATACTTTTGACAATCGTACTGTTACCACTGTGCACATTTCATTCACACCAGTTGTTCATAGACTTTTTACTTTTTATGTGACAGAACATAATACAGCCAAATGTAAAGCAGACCTATTCTGCAAGGTCAGCTTTTCAGAGCGCTTAACCATGTCATAGTTGTTTCACCCAAAGTTGTATTTGGAGTGATTCATATTTGAGCAATCTTTTATCACTTATTTTCAAGACGCCATTTTGCCGATCAACCCACATTTTCACCGCTACTGGTACACGGCCATTGCTCTGTACTTACTTTGTTTTCCAATTTTATTTTCTCAATCTGTGATACACGAAGGATTCGGCAGGCTTGTTTCTTTGATCAAGTTGTTTTAGATCAATATTGTGATTTAAAATGTCTAAATTATAACATGATGATCCACAGGTGTCATAGATTATAACTATACAGCAGACACACAATATGTCTTCTTTAAAAAACAATCAATGTGGTTAAGACTGATTGTAAAAGCCGAGTGCAATTACGGTAGGTCAGGTTTGAGATTTTACGGGAGATTCATGGATTGAATGGAAAACCAATAAACCCGGATTGGATTATAAAAGGCCAGTTGGTTTGTCTTTCCTGTTTACAATGCCTCACCCAGTCATATTAAATCTTCTCAGAGAGCCATATAAAGTGTAAGGGAGTGGAACACGTGCTAGCTAGTGCATTTGCATTTGGTAAACCACACTACACACTGTCCAGGAAATAACCCATGCACCATTCAAATGGACGGAAAATTGAAGAATAGGTTTTGAATATGAAGCGATGTAATAAAAGGTCAACTCTGATCAAATATAGTCAAAGGAAATAGACATTGAATTGTGTTTCCTGTTGTACTGATGTGTACAGCAGCAGTCTGTGTTCAAAAACAACACAAGATTACGCTAAATAGTCCCCTGCTAGACCTGTAGTTTTGATCTCTACAAACATGTTCTGAAATGTCCCTGTGTGTCAGATGCCCTCCCTGTGTCTCTATGGGGTCATATTCTGTGTAAAAGCTGCTAGACCTGTAGTTTAGACCTCTACAAACATGTTCTGAAATGCATGGGATTCTTGCATTAGCTTAGCAGTTCAGATTTTAGTCTTCTCTCAAATCTTAAAGGGGACATATTATCTAAAATGGACTTTTATAAGCTTCTAACCATGTTAAAATTGTTCCCTCATTATTAGTTTACTCAAAGTTGTACTTCAGTGAATTCCTGCATGTTTCATTAAGCCTGTATAGTCCTGCATTTGAGTTTTGAGTGCTTAGAAATGTCCGGTTTCACGTACCACCTATCTCTAGTAGCAAGGTACGAATGGATAATGTTAAGACCTTTACTATGATGTAAATATGTGATATCATGAGCTGCTGTATCAATATATCTCCAAGAGTATTTTTTTTTTCTTTTACAAAATCATTTAGTGACAGTGCTACATTTTTGTTGCTTGTTTAGAGGAAGGAAACTCGTTTATATAATACATTTGATGTTTTCAGTATTTTGATGAATAAAATGGGTGTATTTCATATTCACTTTTTTGAACCACTACCTGTGCAAAGACTTTCATAATCACAGCATTAAGTAAGGGGCCGAAAGCCTTTATTTTTTAGTGAGCCACATCAGATCAGTTTGAAATGTATCATGTTGAATTGTATTGAATCAAAAGTGCACTGTATATGTGTGTGTGTGTGTGTGTGTGTATATATATGCATATGTGTGTGTGTTTTGGTCAATCAGCTGGCTAAAAAATACACACAATGCTTTATATTAAAACTTTAATATGAACAGATAGCTGCACAAAACATGACTACACTGCTCTCTTAAAGGTTTGTGGTAAAAAAGGACTGTGTGTGAGTTTGTAGTAAATTAAAATTCCATAATTTGGGGAAAATAATCAAAATCGGCCCAAAATATCACTCCCAAAACATGGGCTGAGCTTATCGGCCATCGGTTGCTCTGTATTCTAAACAATCGGTATTGGCCATGAAAAAACCCATATCGGTCGATCTCTAGTATCGGCTACCTCTTGATGATACCCAACCCTAGTAATATCTCTGCTTTTATGGGTAATTTTACAGTCTTTTGATACATAAACTCAACCATTACATTTAAAGACATGTTGTTCGATACCAGAACGATATACCCAGATAGCGTACAGCTAAGCAAGTGAGCACAGGTGCTAAATACTCTGATGGAAACATGATAAACCTACGATTGTCAGTAAGCTCAGGGTAAAATGTACAGTTAACATTCTCACCCCTCACACTGTTACCAAACTGTTAGCATTTGTTAAGGATCTGATTGAGATTTGCCTAATTCCTGGACAACCTGTTTTAGCATTTGTTCTGGTATCTGTGGGAGGCAGGAGGCAGTGCCAGCTGGCTTGGGGCTGTGTTGTGTTCTGAGTCCATGTTGAGCGCACAGACCATCGGCTCTATGGCTCTTTCATATGGGCCGCTCCACTGAGCTACAGGCGCTAGGCTCGGACATTTGAGGAAAAGTGTTTAGGACTGCACCATATGAGCAAAACATGTTCAACTAAATCAAAGTAACTTAACTTAACTTAAGCTTGAAGGTGCTGTACCTGATTTTTACTGTCTTAAAAATGTGAAAAACAGAACTAGTACATTTTAAACAGTTTGCAGTGGTCCAAAGCTATTCCTCACTTATCTTATGCATTCTGAACATCCTAATTATTCACCGCAATGAGTTTATAAGCACTTTTCACAATTTAGAGACAAAAGCAGAGTTTTGCAGCAATGAGCTAACAACAACTAGCATGCTAACGTGCACTTCCTGATCATTATTATATCAACATTCAATCATACTACTTTCTTTAATATTCCCATGTGGCCTTATATCTGTGTAATCCCTCAGTGGTCCAGTAGGTTCCATAGTGGTCCATGGGCGTATACTAGTCTATGTGTCTTATACTTGTGAAAGATACAGAGAGAGATCATTCTAAAGTTATTCAGGAAAGGTTCATTTTTGTCCTGTGAATTGATACTTGCTCGAATGAGTATCTACTTTTGAAACTAGTGTTAGTATGGATCTGATTTTACTTTTGACAACCCTGCTTACCATGCAGTTTATACAGGCTCTGATATAGATTTTTTGACCACTCTATTCAAGATGGGTCAATCCAGATTCCATTACTGAGGATCCTTAACAACAGTTTTATTATTCTTAACCATGTTCCTTGAAGGGAAATTCCTCCAAGTTTTGTAACAGGTCATTCATTTTTCATAAAGTTAAAATGTGCACACACAGTTCAGTGAGTTCTGGGAAGGCTTTACAAGGACAAAACAGACCAAATGTGCCGGAAATATTAATATATTATCTTTGCTTTGTCTTTTCACTAAAAGTGGTGTGTGGCCGAATTCTCGAGGAGATGTATTGTTTTGAACTTTAAAATGACAGTTAAAGCCAATCAAACAATTCAAATTTCAAGTGTGTTGTATGTTAAGACAAACAGTAATGGGCACCGTATAAAAGAATTGGGGGCGCTGATGGTGGGGCAGAAACACTGTAATATATCTTGTTTAAGATTACAGTCCTTTGTGTTGTGTGCTATTTTGGTTGATGTATTTTTGCCTCTGTTATGTCACAGTGGAACAAGTGGCCTATGTTATATATGCAGCATGTATGGAGCTTGTATGGAGCATGTACGTATGGGCCTCTGCTTAAGCCCCCGGGGTGAGTGACTCGGGGATCAAGGAAAGCCACAGTGACAGGGCCATACTAGATTCTTCTTTTTCCATTGACTGCAGCACCTGATTTCTGCCCTGTGTAAAAATAGTCCCATTTAAGACCCCCTGTAGACCTGTGTCCTACCCCTGCTCCTCCTGGGCTTTAGGTGGGACCTCTTCCATGTCCATCTTGCATCTAAATAACATGCTAAAGCTAATGGAGTGTAAAATATATACAATGACTAACAATAGTTTATTTTTCTAACCTCAATATGTTCTTTAGAAATGTTGTCATGTTTAAAGGTACTTTACCTAATTTATTTCCCATATATTTGAGCAAAATTAGTTTTGCCCCAATACAGATGTATTGTATAAGCAGCTCTTGAGGTCAAAATAAGTCGGCCTACATCTAATTATAACTCTTTTATGGTCCAATAATCAGGAAGTGTGCATTAGCATGCTAGTTGTTAGTTTTACCGTGACGGTAAAACTCCTGATTTTTGAAAGGTGCGAAAATTGCAGTGAATAATTTGGAAGTCGGAATTTATAAGGTAAGTGAGGAACATCTTTGGACCATTGCGAACCATTTCAAATGAACTAGTTCTGTTTTTCACATTTTTAAGACGTTAAAAATCAGGTACTGTGCCTTTAACAACTTCATATTATGTTCATATTATTTAGCAATTTCTTTTCCTTTTGATTTGTTACAGGTAAATCAATGTAATGTCCCCAAACAGCATGGAAACCAAATGTGTGTTGCAAGATACTTAAGATAACGTTTATCTTGACAATCGCAGTAAGTCCAATAACCCTGTTGCATTGATGTCATTCACTTTCATAGCATCAAAGTGTAAACAGCACAATCCTAATTAGTCACCGCAATGACTTTATAAACGCTTTTCACAACTTTCTGAGCTGAGCTTATCTGTCTCCAGCAGAGGCTAATATTTTGTTTTGGTCAGTTTGCTGCTTCGAACATACGCAGAAAGCTTTATTTTAACACTTTAATATGAAGAGACAACGGCACTAAATGTGATAAAATGTGGTAAAAAGGGCTTGGGGGGAGTGTGACATCATTTGAAGAAAAGAATCAAAGTTGGTCCTACATATCGGCCCAAAAGTATCTCCAGAGCATCGTTTGCTCTGGATTCTAAACAGTCGGCATCGGCCGTGAAAAAACGGCCATCTCTAGTACAAGGGCCTTTTAAGAAATACAATAGTTATGATGAAAATCCATTAAACTTTATTATTATGCCTCCTTACTACAGTCTGTGATAATGTGTTCTGTGTATTGAGTGTAAGTGAGTGACCTTCTGGTTGTTTCCATGCAGGACCTCATGATACTGTGTGCTAATGTTGTTTGCACTGTGCAGAGGTCGATAAGCACTAAATACCACAATAATATGAGACATTGATTGGACAAACTATTCTGAATGTTCCAGACATTAAAGTGGTACTTATGGAACAGAGTGCTCTTGGGTTTAGTGCCGGCTCTGAAATGGGATCTATGAGAGGCAAACTTTAAACATGGTGTGTCAGGACAACAGCAGTGGCATCTATTTGTTTATAATGGAGCCTAACTCATCTACATAATGAGATGCTAACTGCTATAGCCGTAGCATTGTGTTGTGCTGATTCAGTTGTTAAAGTTGCCATATGTGACTTCTCTGTGTGATGCATAGATATTGGCATCTAATATAGTTGTGAAATACATCACAAAATTGATATTATAATGTTGGCAAATGTGATATGATTCTTACATATTGCAATAATCTTTAGGTGCTCTTTTTGACAGAAATGTAGTTTTTTTGTCATTACAGAGCATTAAATGAAACTGACTTAACTAAACCAGGCTTGTTTAATTTATCTTTAGTTAGGAACTGTATGTAGCCTGCCCTCTTACTGTTTAAAACGGTACTACAATCCCAACTGAACCTGTGTGTCCAGAGCCTTAACCTGCAGATAGAGACACATACAAGTTTTTCTCATTCTCAGTATATGGACAGGCCTCATGTGAAAGCTCAGAACCTCACTGAGCTGCAGAGGTTGCACTAGCACTGATTCATGATTAGCAGGAGGTGCTGGGGTTTAGGTTGCGACCATTCAGATCAGAGAGAGTCCTCTGAGGTTTAAACCACCTGGATTTCGGCATTGAAACTGTCAACCCAAATGAGAGACTCATGTGAGGCTCAGTCTGCTTTCTCATTGGATAAAAGTTCAAGTTCAGTTCAAGTTTATCGAATTTACATATGGTTCCTTTAATTTTGTCTCATTCTTCTCTTCTCCCATTACGCTAAAGTGCCATATTTAGCCCAGTTCATCATGTTTGTGTTTTGCTTTTGATGAGAAGTCTTCGGTTCTGGACAGACTAGTGGATTTCCCCATGTCTGACCTTTGAGAGAACGTCCTTTTATGGTCAGGGCTGGTGAGCTGTCTGCGGTCAGTTTGAGAAGGGGCTCTCTCAACACACTCTCAAGTATTCCACTAACTTTTATGAGCTTTTAACCATCATGTTTGCAACTCTTTATGCATCGTCAAATCCAAAAGCATGACTCAGCAATTTCTCAAACGTGAAGGTGGTGTTTACCATTGGATTCTGTTGTTTAGTGACTCACATTGTCTTATGCTTTTAAAGTAAATACGACAGACAACAGTGCATCGCCCAGGACCCATCTCCAAATCTTGAGCTAGTCTTGGTCAGGTCTACCTTACCTTACCAAATATAGACAATAAACGATAATACTGCCGTTATCCCACTGACACGATATAACCTTGAAGCAGGATTAGCCCCAAAATAACTATTGTGAATGTACAGTATTGTTCATGAACATGAGCTACAGTAAAGGCTTGAAACACTTAATGAGACATAGAAGTAATTTATTCAACCCTCTCCAGCTCCAATCCAGCTCCAATCTTATCAGGAAAATAATTTAAAAAAAGTACAGTACTAGTACAAAGAAAATGTCCCCAAAAATAATTGTTACTTATCTCATTTACTGAACAATAAATCAATATAGTATTTATTATGACAGGCCTAGATTGGGGGTGCCCGCAGGAAAGATGCAAAGTCCACATAAAAAAGGCCTGGGTGAGCTGGGAATTGAACCTGGAACCTTTCTGCTGTGAGGTGTGAGTGCTAGTTTGCTTTGTGCTCCCTTATGTTGTGTCTGTCCTGTGTTCACATGTGTAGCAGGAGTAGGTGCTGATTTGGAAGTCTAATGAACATGATAATGACCAGACCAGAGCCAGGCTGGGCGGGTGCTGAGGCTGGGTGGGCGCTGAGGCTGGCAGTCGGGCTTGTGTCAGGAGCAACTATAGAGGACCACACAGATCTTTACAATCAGAGGAGTTACTGGAGATGCTAGTACAGTTTTCTCACAATCTGATATCTGTTTATATGGGTCACATTATCAATATGATATTGATATGATATTGATACGATACTGATACAATTTTGATCCATTTTATGCTCCGGAAGAACAAAAACAGTGCTTCTTTTCTTGATTTTGATGGTAATTATAAATAATCAAAAATCATATAGAGTCATTTTCTCTACAGATGTGGTATGGCAGGATAAACGCGCTGAAGCAGTGATGTGTGCATATTGAGTCATAGAGTTATAATATTATTTTGAGTATCATTACATCCCTAGTAGTTATGTCATTATTCAGGTAATAAAATGTCCTGTTCTAACTGGGGATAGGACAATAAACAATAATATGGTTTAACGTGATAAAAAGGGTAAAACAGTAATCGTTCATTTGACATTTTATATAATCATGACAATCGCCAACAAAGATTATCGCCTTTTATATCACCAGAATGTGTGGGAAAAAACTACTTCTCCACAGGGGAGTTGACAGGGGGAAACAAAGGGGTCTGTTGTCTGTGGTCCAGGGTCTAAGGGGCCCAGAATTGGACCCTCTTCCTATTAATTTATATAAGAGGGGCCCCATGTGGGGCTTCTTGCCCCGGACCCCCAAAACTCGACGGCCCTACGTATCCATAATGTTCTCCACTAGATTGGAGTTGTTTTCACTGATAACAAAGTACAATTATATAGAAGTTGTTTAAACATGGAAGTTATTCATAACATTAAAATCTTATTATTATTATTGTTATTGTTATTGTTATTGTCATTATTATTGTTATTATTGTTGTTATTATTATTGTTATTATTATTATTATTGTGACTGTTATAATCACGACACAAATTTTCAGTATCATCCAATGCCTAATGCAAACAACCAACCCTGTGTTTGTATGGAAAAGGTTAACTCTAGACTACAGAGAGACCTATAGAGGGGTTGGCCGATATGATTGAATCTTGATATTTGATTAATAACACAACCATAAATACTTAACATGTTATGTCGACCAAATTAAATTAAAAATTAACCACAGAAATGTGGTGTTCCCTCATTCCCTCATTGCCTCTTGCCCCAGAGGCTTGGTGTAGCACTGCTGATATTTGAATTACAGTAATAATAATATTACTACAACTCAGTCATTTTAGACACAATTAATGTCATATTGCAGTGATTACTCTTACATGTATTTGTTAGTTAGAAGTAAGTTAGTAAGTTAGAAATTATGAATATTTTCTGATTTTGCCATAACACGTGTTATAACCATATTTAATATGACATACAAACTGTCCCCAGTTTGCTGGTGATGTGTAAACTCCACAGAGACAGGATCAGCCAGGCTTCTGTTCTGAGGAGCATTGTAACCTCTGAAGAAGCACGCCAGATAAAACAAGGACTGAACTAGAGGTGTCCTTGGTGTAGTAGTGCACTTTCTAAATTGTGTCCCACACAAACATCCACTTTTGTACACAGCAAAAATATACCATTAATTAATTAATAATACCATTAATGCTACAGCTGCTATTTGTTTTCGTGGCTCTAAAGCTGCTGTATACTGTCGTCATAATCCAATTCCACAAGCACTAGCTCACCACTGACCCTTTGCCTTGAGCAGCAAACCCAACACCAACAGTGCAGTTTTCTAAGGCCTCTGAGTCACAGCACTGCCCCCTGTGGTGAGACTGAGGAGGACTGCACCAGCACAGTGGCCCGGCCAGGGGACTGTAAGAAGAGAGGGAAGACAGGGAGGACAGGGAGGACAGGGAGGACGACCAGGGAGGAGAGGGAGGAGTGGGACGAGAGTGAGGGTAGGGAGGACAGGGAGGCGAGAGAGGAGTGGGGTGAGAGTGGGGTGAGAGTG
>KN480028.1:5500-32639 GCA_000787095.1 Periophthalmodon schlosseri
ATTATTCAAATTTTGTTTTGTTGTAAGCATTTTGAATTACTTTGTGTACGAATTGTGCTATACAAATAAACTTGCCTTGCCTACTCTCGTCACAAATATGAAATTGTGCGCCCCACGAGGTGTGGTTGTGCGACCTCTTGGGAATGTGTTTGCCCTTTGAGTGTGGAGTAAGGTGTAATCCAGCCACAGAGGGTGACCATAAGTCCTCTCTGTGCCAGTCCCCAGTGTGGTTAAATGGAGAGGGTTCCACTCATCCACTCTTCACTTTATTTTGTGGCTGTTTGTGCGCGTGTGTGTGTGTGTGCATGTGTGCGTGCGTGTGACTTTGAGTTTGGCTCGACCTATGACGTTGCTCATGTGATAGGTCCCACTAATCAAGCACTCTTTAAAGGCCCTGTACCCAATTTTGGCCCATGTATTTGGGCGAAATGTGTCTTGTATAAGCAGGTCTTGAGGTCAAAATAAGTCAGCTGTGTGCTGTCTGCATTATCTTAGAATCATGAAGTGCACTGTTAGCAGGCTAGTTGTTGTTAGCGCTACAGTGACTCTGCTCTGGTGTCTGAAAGTTGTGAAAAGTGTTTATAAATTCATCGTGGTGAGTAATTTTTGGCATGTATAAGTTAAGTGAGGAATAATTTTGGAATAAAACTACTTCTGTTTTCCACCATTTTAACAGCAAGTTCAACACCCCTTAACTGTGTTCAGGTCAGTATTTTTTCATATTGAGATATGCAAATGCATATAGATCCATCTTGTCTCCCGAATAGGGGTGTGTGAAAAAGTGTGAAATGACTCAAATGTAAAATTACCCACAAAAGTGCTGAAATATAATTTATGCCCTTATTTGGAAGTTTACAATTTCTGTCCATTCTACTCCTTAATGAGAACTGCATTTACATAATCACATTATCTTAAAATTAGGAATATTAAATATTATTACATTACATATATTTCCTTTGTTTTTGACCAGCCACTAAAATGCAGAATTTAAGAGAAATATAAATTGTGTTGACAGTTTTCCACTTCACATTCTGTGAGGGAGCAGGGCTGCTGGAATGCTGTGTTGTGCGTACAGTCTTTGTGGATGGGGGTAGTGATTCTGTCTGACTGCACATGACCCAGGGCACCCAGACAGCACCCAGACAGCACCCAGACAGCACCCAGCTGCGGATGACAGCCAAAGAGGTGGCACTGGACAGACTGCATGCACCAGCTCAGGAGGGTTAAAGTAAGTTTTATATAATGCTTTTTATTTACATGTGTTATCTTATCTTAATTGGAGTGGACCCCTCCAATGGGCTGTCCATACAAAAGAATCATTCACCATTTGATGGCTCCGATCCAAAGGGGCTTTCTTCACAGTTCAAACTGAAAAAATGCCAAGCAGCAAGTATTTACTATAGTTGTATAATTGTTGAAAATTATTTCGTATGCCCATTTGGAGCTAACTTATTAAACCAAAAATGTATTTTAAATATGTATTGTTTTTAATATTTTAGCATGATCATAAGCTTAAATATAAATATATGCTATATTATATAAATACATTCTGTAAAAATATAAAAGTGCTTCTCAAGCCATGATAAAATCTATTATTCTTAATGTGAAGAGGCAACACAAAAAATCATCAAATTATGTACAAAGCGGCTACTTCTTGTATTTTTGTATTTTTCTTCTCAACTTTTTTCCACAAATTGCCACTTAAAACTATGATAAATCTTTACCACAGGTTCTAACTCACCAAACCAAGTCATAATTATTCTAAACATGAAAACCTCTCATATGCACTTTAAATGAACGTGACCTCCTGTACACCAGTCTAAACATGTGGCAGAGGGGACGTCTGAGGAGAGCTCTGGCCCTGCTCCTCTTGGTTCATGTCATTGTGCTGGAGTCAAGGACAGCCCAGAGAAGACTGCCAGGATGGAGGAACTACTACAGGCTGCCAGAGGGTATGTGGGAAATACTGAAGAAAACTAAGACTCAAGATACTAGTGTCCAGTGGTGGAAGAAGTACTCAGTTTTGTTACTTAAAGTGAACCTATTATGCAACTCGACTTTTTAGAGCTTTATATAGTTGTTTCCCTTCTTATTTACACTCTCAAAGTTGTATTTAGAGTGATTCATGCATGTTTGAGTAATCTTTATACTCCTGTATTCAAGACGTGATAGCTCCAATCAACCCTTGATTTCACCACCACGGTACATGCCCACTGCTCTGTACTTACTTAATTCATAGGATTTGGCAGCATTGCATAATCATTTTGGTCCAAATGGAAAAAAAAAAGCTTCTTTTTGTTGTGATAACGTTAACGGCGACGCTGGCTCCCACTGGGCACTGCAGTTTTCTAACACAAAAGTCAGTGGACTTGTTTCTTTTATTAAGTAGTTTTAGATGAATATAGAGATGTGTGCCCTCTGTATTGTATAGGCACCTCTTGAGGTCAAAATATGTCAGCTGCATGATGCCTGCATCTAAATATAAAGCATTTTATTTGCCCGAGAATCAGGAAGTGTGCATTCGCATGCTAGTTGTTTTTAGCTTTACTGTGACGTCCAATCTGGCCTCTGAAAGTTGTGAAAAGCTCTTATAAACTCATCATGGTGAATGACTAGGATTCTTGGAAAGCATAAGGTAAGTGAAGAATAACTCAACTAACTGGACTGTTGCAAAGCATTTAAAATAAAAAAAGAAACTTCAGGTTTTCACTTTTTAAGACAGTAAAAATCAGATACAGTGCCTTTAAGTACAGATACATACAAATGACAGGACTTGTACTTTTATGCTTCATTACTTTCCACCACTGTGATTTAAATAAATAAAATACAAATTTGCAAATCTTTATTGCTGCTGCATATTCAAACCAATTGTATTTCTCTCAGCCCAGACATGTTCCATGGATGTGCTCTTCATCCTGGACAGTTCAGAAAGTGCCAAAACGTTCCTCTTTGAGAAGCAGAAGGCTTTTGTGTTGAGTTTCAGCACCCGTCTGTCCATGCTGCAGGTAAAAGGCTGCTAGCGTTAGCTAACCAAGTGATCGAGTTGTAGCAATGGGCAAAGTATTTTGCATTTATGAATGTCTATGTCAGTGGGAATCATTGCTACGTATTCTGGCTAGGGTTATCAAAATATCAAAAATTAGACACGAATCAATACTAAAACTAGTATTGAAAGTAGATACTCATTTGAACAAGTATCGATACTAAAAAAGTCAGGACAGAAATTAACCTTTCTTGAATAGTTTTAGAATGAACTTGAGCTGTATCAGAACAAGACACATAGACTAGTACACGCCCATGGACCACTATGGAACCTACTGGACGACTGAGGGATTACACAGATATAAGGCCACATGGGAATAGAAAAGAAAGTACGAACATTTAATGCTGAAAATTAGTATTGTCTAAATAAAGAGTGTTTTTGTTATCATCGTGGAATTGGTATTGAGTATTTAGTCTATTCCTTTGTAACAAAATTGAGTTTGAAATTTTAGTATCGTGACAAACTAGTTCTGGCACGTTGTATCCAGCAATTTACTGGCCGACAGTAGCTCAGTTGGAGTGTTTGTCCACTGATCCGAAGGTTGGTGGTTTAAATCCCAATCTCGACATAAACATCATTGGTTGAGCGGTCAGATCCACAGGCCCGCAGGTTGGGGGCTCCCACAGATGAATGCTGCTCGTTGTGGCCTTGGGCAAGACACTTAACCCACCACGGCCCCGGTGTCTGCGTACACTGGTGTATGAATGTGTGTGTGAATGGGTGAGTAGTTCCTTGATGTAAAGCGCTTTGAGTGCCTTAAAGGTGGAAAAGTGCTATATAAAAATGTGGCCTTTTACCATTTATTTACCAACTATGTAGGAATGGGGCTTAGGATGCCCGGAAAAATCACAATGGTGCACGTCTATCAGGCTCATTCTCTGTATATTGTGCCATTAAATGAAGACTACATTAAACTGTATTATAAAATGCTTTTCAAACTGCCTCTGAGAAGTAGCTTTAAAGGTGTTGACTGTCCCAGGTCCCAGGCTGGAGTGTGGATGTGCGGATGGGTGTCCTCCAGTACAGCAGCTCTGTGTCGGTGGAGCAGTCCCTTTCCTTGTGGACAGGCCTGGACTCGTTTCAGGACGCGGTCAGCTCCATGGACTACATCGGCCATGGCACCTACACCAGCCACGCCCTGACCACTGCCTCCGCCCTGCTGCTGAGGGAGAGCCCCGCACACAGGTGGGGAGTGTAAGATTTTTAATTTCTATAAACATGACCTAACTGTGTCCCCTGATACAAGGTAAAACAATTCTAGGGCTGATTTTCAAAAATAATGGACATTGTGGCCAAGTTGTTTATGTTATAATTTTGTGTTTTGTTCTTAAGATGATAATCTAATCAGAAAGCAGAGCTGCAATATGCTGTCCATATACTGAGAATGAGAAAAACTTGTATGTGTCTCTATCTGCAGGTTAAGACGCTGGCAACCCAGGTTCAGTTGTAATTATAGTACTTTTTTAACACTGTGAGAGTGCAGGCTGCATACAGTTCCTTTAAAGAAATTGTACTTCTCTGAATAGTTTTTGACTGCTTACTTTTACTCGTACTTGAATAATATTTTTTTTGAAATAACAATACTCTTACTTGAGTAAAAGTTGTGGTTCCTCTTCCCACTTTTGTCGCTTTTGTCACTTAGAGTAAGTCTAAGTGACAAAAGCTTTATGTTGACAATATGAAATGATTTGAACATTTGTGTTTCCTACACTGTTCCTTCAGGTATGACTTTTCTCATTTCTGTGGCTCATCATTTGAAAATACCAAATTTTGTGCATTACTTTTTCACAATTTGTTCATCCAATTACATAAACTTTAAATTACAAATCAGATATTACGTCCTTACTCCTATAATTACTTACTTTTTTACTCTACTTTGTACTTCTACTTATAATATTTTGAAGTAACTTTACTCTTGAGTACAATCTTTAGCCACTCTACTCACCTCTGGCCCACCCCACAGCGTCAGGGTGCTGCTGCTGATGACTGACGGCCTGGACCACCCTCGCAGCCCCGACGCCGCCTCCGCCGCGGCACAGGTCAAAGGTCACGGGGTCAAGCTCTTCACTGTGGGGCTCTCCGGCGTGGCCCAGAGAGGTCACAACAACGCCAGGCTCAGGGCCATTGCCAGCTCTCCTCCCCAGCAGTTTGTCCACAGTCTGCTGGATCCCAACCTGGAGGAGAAGCTGCTCACTGAGATGGTGAGTCTAGACAGGAAAGCTTAAAGGTCCTATATTATGCAAAAGACTCTTTCAGCTTTAAGCCATGTTAGAATGTGTTACCTCCTAAAAAAACATGTGTTTTGTTTCATTCACACGTTTGACTCATCTTTTTTTATTAGTCTGTCCGCATTTCCAAAGCTCAAAATGCTCTGTTCCACGTTATGAGGTCATGAAGCGGTAGATTTCAAGTTAAGAGCTACGTTTTACCACCTGTGCTCTCTGCTCTTCTTCTGTCAGACCAAAGCTCAGACAGCAGTAATGTAGGTAGCATCTAGTGGCGTTATGTGAGAGTACAACAGATATAATTACAGGTGGTAGCTTTAAACCTGCATTTAACAAAATAAAGATATTGTCAATGTTGTTGTTATTTTTAGTTTAGTTTTGGCCCTAGTTTACATTATGGTTTATAGGTAACAGTTATGGAATTACGTCTGCATTTGTTATACTTGCTCCCTGTGTCCAACCAGGAAGTAAAATAATCTAAATAATCTATATAAAATATATAATGTAACTGAAATGAGTTGTCTAACCTGTCACATGCACTTCAGACTCTCATGGTAGAATATTTATAGTAAAAATGTGGGGAGACTAACAGCATGGACTGAAAAGCCTTTAGTGCAAGTTTATGTTCCAAAATAATAAACAAAAAAAAAAAAAAATCATTATAAATCTTGTGAATGTGAGCCACTGAGGGGTCCCACATCTCCCAGGGCTTTTACTTAGGAAAGGCCTCGTGTTATTGGCATTAGAGCTGGGCAGTTATTCAAAAGATTGAGGGATCGTGATCATTTTTCCCATATCGCCATATTGACATTCTCACTCTTTTTTCTCCTTTTGAATCTTTCAGATTGAGGTGGCAGTAGAAGAGGTATGTATATGTCCTCCTGGCTCTGTCCGCACTGTGGTCTTCATCATTTGAGTATAACCCTTATTGTATAAAATAGTATTACACTTTAATCCCACCAGCTCCTTTAACTGTGTGCTGTTGTCCTTTTAGTGTGGTCAGGTACATGTGTGTCTGTGCCAAAGAGGAGAGCGAGGGCCTCCAGGAAGTCCAGTGAGTCATGTTTATGAGCTAATACATTCTATGTTATACATTAAAGGCCCTATATTATGCAAAATTGACTCTCATGAGTGTTAAGCCATCTTAGAATGTTGTTACCTCATCAAAAACATACACAGAGTTCCAGAGTTGTGTTTAGTTTCATTCACACATTTGAGTAATCCTTTATTATTAGTCTGTCTACATCTCCAAAGCTCAAAATGCTCTGTTCCACCTTGTGATGTCATGCGGTAGTTTTCATGTTTTCATGTAGAGATTGGCTATTCCACGGCTGAAATTATCCAAATGATTCTAGTGAAGTTAGATGGCATATAAAAACACAGTGGAGCACTTCCTGTATTACCACATGACATCACAAGGTGGAACAATGTTTTTTTCTGTTTGAGAGAAGAACTCAGCCTAAGTGTGCAGGGTTTGTGTGCTATCATGTGAATGAAACAAAACACAACTCTGGGTATGTTTTTTATGAGGAAACAACATTATAACATAGACCAGAAAATAGCCTAATATGGGCCCTTTAAAACAGGCTCCAAACGCATCAAAGGAAATAAGTACTTTATTCATTGCCCTTGTTTAATACATTAGGAAGAACAGTAGAGCAGTAAACGGTCAAATATATAAATCCTACCTCATTGTCCATGCACCAACCCCATAGCTCAAACTGTGAGAACCTTAGCAACTTAGCAACCAGGAAGTGCATTCCCCTTCATGAGATTCAGATCATTACATTGCCTCAATCCGTCTGCTAGGCTCCTGCTGACAATAGCCGTGCTGCCAGTTTGTTGTTTCAAAATGGTTCATTTCCAACTATTGCCAGCATAGGTCAGACCCCTAATCCAAGTGTTCAAATGACAAGATTCTTTTTAGCTTTTGCATGCATTTGCAAACATCTACGTTGTATCCACTAAAATAGCAGTATGTTGGTATTTTAAAGCGCTACAGCCATAGGGATCCTCTCCTTCAAAGTAAATTATTTGTGTCTTTTGACGTTACTTAAAGAGGGGGTATTACACTTCTGTGAGGTATTAATTGCTAACGTATAACATATTAGATCACCATATTACCTTCGTTGGTTTGAAAATTCTATATTCGGCAAAAATAACATATTCAAAAATGTAATTAGTTTCAGTTTTGTTTTTCACACTCTCTCTGCCACTCGCTGTTCTGCGAGGGGAGGCCTGAGCAGGAAGGGGCCGTGTGGGTGGAACTTCCTGGATATAAAGGCTTGTGCGCTGAGCCTTACACAAGATGCATGGTCTTGTATAACTAACAGTCATGTTTTTGACGAGGGAACAACGTTATAACATGGTAGATAGCTCCAAAAAGTTGATTTAGCATAATACCCCCTCTGTAATATTTCATGTTTAAATTAAATGCCACGGTCAAACAATGAATAATTCCTATTTGTAGGGTATAAAAGGCAAGCCAGGCTACAGTGGGGTGCCGGGTCCAAAGGGGTCCAGGGTAAGCCAGACACACCTGACTCAAATGTGTGTGTGTGTGTGTGTCCGTGTAACCTTTGTGTCCCTTTGTGTTCATGTGACCTTTGTGTCCATATAGAGTTGTTAAGTGTGATGACACTTCCGGGTCCATCAGCTGATTGAAAACAATGAACATGTTTATCATTTTAATTTATTTATTTATATTACAACAACCCATCTCTTGTTAAAAAGAGATTGCGGTTGTTTAACGCTAACAAGGTTATAAGCGTGGATCTATAGTCGTGAATGACTGAAAGTGTACGAGGAAGGTTGAGGTTGACCGCCAGTTGGTGAGATATACACACTGGTAATTCTATGTTATGCTAGATTATTACTACATTATTGGTTAAACATGCGCTTTGAACATAATTTTCTTTTGTTTGATGAATAAGGAACAAAACCAAAGCTAGAAACTAGAAATTAACTGTGGAGTTTTTGGTTGGACCCGGAAGTGACATCATCCATGTGACCTTTGTGCCCATGTGACGTTTGTGTCCCTTTGATAACCTTATGAAGGGGGAGCTTGGACGAACTGGGACACCTGGGAGGGACGGCCTGGAGGTAAGCCATTTATAACCACATGGGGTTTTGTCTGGTAACGCTTTTGCTAATATTATTGTTTTAAAGGGTCTCCATGGTTACAAGGGCAGCAAGGTGAGCTAAACCTTTTTATTGTAGTTATAGTGTCTGTGTTTAGCTTCATTTTATTGTATTTATTTAAAGGTCCCATATTACGCTATTTTCAGATTTAAGTTATAATGTTGTTTCCTCATCAAAAACATACCCAGAGTTGTGTTTTGTTTCAGTCACACATGTTTAACACACAAAGATTCTCCCAAACAGAAAACACTCTGTTCCACCTTGTGATGTCATGTGGTAATACAGGAAGAGCTCCACTGTGTTTTTAAACTCTATACACCTTCACTAGAATGATTTGGATAATTTCAGACCTGGATATGCCAATCTCTACTAAAGGTAAAAGGAGCTGTTATCTTGAAAACTACCAGTACATGACATCACAAGGTGGAACAGAGTATTTTGAGCTTTGGAGATGTAGACAGACTAATAATAAAGGGTTACTCAAACATGTGTGAATGAAATGAAACACAACTCCAGGTATGTTTTTGATGAAGTAACAACATTCTAATATGGCATAAAGCTCATAAGAGTCAATTCTGTGTAATACAGGATCTTTAAGTTTAGTTCATTGATTGAATGCTTTAGATTTTAAATGGCTAATATCCATAGTTTCTGAATTGTATTCCAAATAAATGTAATCGTACATATATTTAGCTGTATTGATGTAAATTATATTGAATACAAATATTACTTTATTAACACCCAGTTTTGTGTTGTGGTCACACAAGATGTTGTTGTTTCAGGGAGAACGAGGAGAGTGTGGAGCTCCAGGACCAAAGGGTGACACTGTATGATTCATAACACAGTACATATACACTGACTGCAGTAGAAAACACCTGGACTTCACTCTCATGTTCCAAGAGGGAAATGACATGTTGTTTCAGGGCCCAGAGGGACCTCCAGGCTCACAAGGACTCAAGGGAAATCAGGTAGACAAAACACTGTATTCACAGTTTATATGTTATCATAATGTTAGATTTAAGATATATTAAGTACTAGGGCTTGGGACGTTAACTCGTTATTGTCACACAATTGTAAAACATCAATTCATTGTTTTAAAGTGACAGTATGTAACCTTTTAGCCAAAAAACATTAAAAAAAAACATTTCATGTTTATTGCACTGAAAAACATCTGTCCTTACTCTGAGCAGACTTGCATCTCCACAAACCTGACTCTTATTGCACCTGGAGGAGGGCCTCCTCCTACTTGCTTCCATGGAAATAGTGTTCCTTTGGCTATAAACTTCCACAGTATGGCATAAAACATATCTCCATGGAGAAGGTTCCAAAGTATGGCTTTAACTTTCTATTTCCATTGGACCATGCAGGTGACGTGCCACCACCAGAAAGTTACATACTGTACTGTACTGTAAGTAAGTTCAATTATCCAAAAAGAGTCAGGAATCACAGAGAAACTAAAGTCCCACTGAAGTCTTCAAACTGAGAGTGACACTAAATAAATAATTAAATATATACGTGGAGAACTCGTGATCTGTCAGTGGCAATGCCAAGTTTATTGCACGTGTTTATGATGTTTATTTCAAAAATAATAAAAACGAAGATATTTATTTTGCATTAACAGTATTATAGTGTTATATATATGCGTGTTATAGTTTGAACCATCCGAACAGGGAGAAAACACTCCAGAAACTCCTCTCAGAAAGACATGATCTTAAAACCAGAAACCCTCTTGTCGAGAGGCATGCTGCACTACCAACTGAACCACCATGCCGACTGGATTTTGTTATACTGCACTGGAAATGATCTCTTCGGCATTACTTCAAAGATGGAGAAGCTACTGACAATTTCGGTGTTTTAATTTCAACATTTTGCTTCCTCTCTAACTCTAAAATAACATTCACTTTTGAAGTCTAGACCCAACCCTACAGTATTTTTGTGGTCCATAGACACAGCAGCAGACATGACAGGGACATTCCAGAGAGCTCCTTCTCCCTGGTGCTTTGTGGGAATGTGATGCTAGGCTGCTGGTAATCCTGGTGCTACAGTGGACTGATCTGGCCTGTGGGAGAGTGCTCGTCTGCCGGGACAGCCTTTGTGCGGGACCCTCCAACTGTGTGATTGCAGGAGCTCAGACACTATACATGAAACACTGCAATGGACTTTTAACTACAATACATCTGTAGTGAGTCCCAGGTCATTTAAAGTTCAGGCTGGAATGAACCGTTTTGGAAGAATATGTAGTTATGTGAATATGTAGTTATGTAAAGTATGCATTCTGGTCAAGTAACGTTATAATAACTACCTTAATCACCTTAATATAGTTATTCCTCAGGTATCTTATGCATTCCGAGCATCCTAATTATTCGCCAAGATGAGTTTACAAGCGCTTTTCACAACTTTCAGAGGCCAGAGCGGAGTTTTGCCATCATAGTAAAGCTAACAACAGCTACTATGCTAACAGTGCACTTTCTGATTATCGGACAATGAAATGGGTACAGGTTATTTGAAGCGTTAAATCTACAACTCTCTCCGACTCTATGTCACTTGGAGCCACCCCAACTAAATCCAGACATGTATTTATTTGATTTTTGGAAAGTAACTGTATATTTTGGTGTACCAGAAAGCAGTTACTCAAAATGAGTATTCTGAATACTTATCTTGGCTACGTGTATTTAATTACTCCTCAACCCTGTTTATATGTTGTGTTTTCATTCTTTGTCTTGTTTTTTACATAAAACAATAATCTGTACTGTTTTCAGGGAGCCGTGGGTTCACCAGGAGATGTAGGTCCTGAGGGGGCACCGGGATCTAAAGTATGAATTTCCACTATACACCACTGCAATAATACTCAGTAATTAGAGGGGATTTATTAAACCCTATGTAAGATTTTGATTTAAAATTCCACAAACATGATCTAACTGTGTCTCCAGATACGAGGTAGACATGTTCAAATCAAATATAGCTTTTACTAATAACACATGTAGTGCTGATTTATTCTTAATTATAAAAACATCGTTGTTTATGGTATAAATTTGGCATTTTGGTTCTCAAGATGGTTATCCAATCAAAAAGCAGAATGAGACTCACAAATCTCTCATTTGGGTTGCCAGTTTCAATGCTGAAAACCTAGGATCAGGTTTTCTCTCTAATCTGAATGGTCACTAGCTAAATCCCAGCACCTACAGCCAATCCTGAATCAGTGCTAGTGCAGCCTCTGCAGCTCAGTGAGTGAATTCTGGAGGTTCTGAGCTTTCACATGAGGCCTGTCCATATACAGAGAATGAGACAAACTTGTATATGTCTTCTATCTGCAGGTTAAGGCAACCCAGGTTTAGTTATTTCCTTTAAGGTGATACACTACTGAAACGTCTTGATCTTAAAAACAATGTCCAGATGACCAGCGTCGAAACCGTCTCTACGCAGAATCATGTAGATAATCGTTGAATAAAGGATAGTGTAAAATGTGATATTGGTCTCTTGTGTTGTTGTAGGGAGAGAGGGGACCCAGTGGGACTGCAGGGCCTCAGGGGGACAGTGGGATCGGCTTTCCCGGACCCAAGGTGATCTGTAAACCTGTCAGTCCTGTGTTGGCACAAAACCTTTACCAGTAGAATTGGGTAGTACTCAGTTACATGTACTAAAAAAAATGTTTTTGTACTACATACTTTTACTCCTATTTGAGAGATTTGTTTGAAGTAGCAAACAAATCTCTCAAAGTTGTGGTTCCTCTTCCCACTGTGAGTAAGTCTACAAGTGACAAAACTTTATGTTGACAATATGAAATGATTTGAACATTTGTGTTTCTTGCCCTGCTCCTTCAGATATGATTTGTCTCATTTTTGTGTCTATCTTTTGAAAATAAGAGACATTTATCAGACATTTACTGTTACTTTCTTAAATACTTTTTCACTCTTTAGTTATTTCTTGGACCACGATTTTGTACTTTTAGTGGGTAGTATTATTTTGAGGAACTTTTTTTTATTTTTGGCTATTCTACACACCTCAGCTTGTCAGTGTCTAACCAGTTGTTGGTGTGCAGGGTGAGCGGGGCCTTGATGGCAGGCCGGGTCCCATGGGTGCAGTTGGAGTGGGAGATCCTGGACAGACTGTAAGTGTGCTGACAACAAAAATAACAGCATTCTGTGCTTTGCTGTTATATATTTCACCCAGTGATCTGCTTTGAGTGGCTTCTTAACTTTTTATATATGTCTTTTGTGCTGCATTTTACACCTTGCCTGGGGACTACAGTTGGAAACTGGCTGTACAGGTTATACCGGCACATTTACAGAAATGTTTATTAATGTGCATTGTCCTCATAAACTAATAAATAAAATAAAACGCAACATGGCAATCTGAATGTGTTAACACTTAATACCCCATAGAAATGTAATATTCCCGCTTTAATTTTAGTGTCAAAATTCTGTTCAAAATGTGTTTGTTCCATATTAAGCCTCTCCTGATTGAAATTATATTGCTATGACTACTATATTTATTTAATTTTTTCTCACAGGGTCCCCCAGGGCCACCTGGAGCTCAAGGTAATCCTGGACCACCTGGAGAGGGTCTTCCAGGACCCAAGGCAAGTAGAATTCTGCCACACTGTTGAATTTTCAAATATTCACACATTTCAAACATTAAAGGGGCACATGGTCCAAAAACCTTCTATGGAGATGTTATTTTTTCTGGAACGTTGTACAGGACGTGTACTGGTGGAACCCTCCACCAGTACACGTACATAGTGCTCCTCTATCAGATATATATACACTGTGTCAGCTCCCCTCAGTTCATCTCCATAACAGAGGGACATATTTGTTGATGTTGTTTATGTAATTTGGTGACACCACAGGTTCAATTGTGATGGTAGTTTCTTTTTTTAAATCAAAAAGACCGCAGGCTCCTTTCTGTATCTTTAGCAAAACTGGCTTCCTTGTTTCAGGGAGATCGAGGATTTCCAGGCCCCAAAGGAAACAGAGGAGCTTCAGGTGTGGGTCTGAAAGGAGACCAGGTCAGACCTCTAGAACCTTTGAACCAAGAGGTGCACACTAATATATTGTGTGTTTGTGTATAGTTAATGCCAAGGATCTTGTGTGTCTCAGGGCAGCCGTGGACCTCCCGGACTCCCAGGTCCAACTGGTGCTCCAGGTGTAGGACTTCAGGGTGAAAAGGTACAGTATGAGATCTTCACCTTAAAGATGTTCAAACATTGGGTTGATCATCTCCTCTCTCCTCCAGGGAGAGCAGGGAGCAGTGGGGGCTCCAGGCCCCAGAGGAGATGTGGCAGTGGGGATACCAGGGCCTAAGGTCACTCTCATAACCTTTTACCTTAATGTAATCTAATCTGTAAGTCCCAGTTTAAGGTTAATTACCTGTCATGTTTTTGCTGTCATCAGGGAAATGTTGGACTTCCAGGTGAACAAGGTTTGCCAGGGGAAAGAGGTTTTGGTCAACCTGGGCCTAAGGTAAGACCAATTTAACATATTGTTATAGTCCTGTAGTCCTTGGTCCTGTTCTGTGTTTAGTCCCTTCTGATGCAGTGTGAACACACCCATAGAGATGTCTGTGTAGGTCAGTTAATAGAATTGAATGGTTTCTTTGCCTCTCCTCAGGGTGAACCCGGCTCAGATGGAGCACCAGGTCGTCTTGGACCTAAAGGGCAGGAAGGAGCTCCAGGTCAAAAGGTGATGCTCTGAGTAAAACATTTTCAGACAAAAGATAGAGCCACTAACATTAACTGTGTGAAAACACTGTCAGGGAGAGGCTGGGTTACCAGGGCCTCGAGGGCCAGACGGTGCTCCAGGTAAAGGAGACCCAGGAGAGAAGGTATGACTGACAGAGAAGCAACATTGTGTGAAACTGTAGTAAATATCTCTTCACGATCTCCTATTATCAGGGAAACCAAGGGCACAGAGGGTCCAGGGGCCAGCCTGGACCTGTGGGACACAAGGGTCCTAAGGGCCCTAAGGTGAGAAACAGTGAGGTAAACATTTCAGATGTGTCAGAGACTATCCTGAGGTGTCATTAGATCTGTTCACACACATTTCTACATGTGTAGTACATTTGGGGGGGGATTTACTGTAACAACCCAAACATATAGACAATATACTTTATGTATATGATTATATTATTACTTGTGTTGCAAGGGAGAACTAGGAGTTATTGGCCCCCCTGGAGCCTCGGGACCCCCAGGCAGGGGCCTTCCTGGAGCTAAGGTAAGTCCATAACTGTCCATGTCTGTATTTTCTGTGGGCTGTATTTTAAAATAATTTTTTGTCAGGGAGACCCAGGACCCCAGGGTGCTGCTGGTGCAGAGGGGGAGCCTGGTATAGGGATCACTGGACCCAAGGTGTGGTACCCTTATGTAATAAGGTTCTGATATAGATATAATTTTATATCACATACTATAGTTTCATAATATTATCATCACGTTTAATAATGTAACAGGGGGACAGAGGAGTGCCGGGACCTGCTGGAGGCTCTGGAGAGAATGGAGAAGGGGCCCCTGGACCTCCAGTGAGTCCTTCTACAGTCCTTTAGTCTCATCTCCTCAACACCCTGTACGTATGCAGCTCTGTTTATGTTTTAGGGGCTTCCCGGACCCCCAGGCCCAATAGGAGAGCCTGGTTCTGATGGGGTTGGGTTACCTGGACCAAAGGTAAATCTTGGGACACAGTATGAGCCATGAAAAGTAACAGTTCAAACTAATGGAGGCCTGTGTTTAGGGAGAAAGAGGTTTCTCTGGCGCCCCAGGACCTGCTGGAGCTCCAGGCACTGGTATGATTGGCCCTAAGGTATGTCAGATTGCTATTCTTCTCACATATTTGTGTTTTGATACATGACATTTGACATGAGTGTGTGCCCACAGGGGTCACTGGGTCTGCCGGGTCGACCTGGAACCCCGGGTTCAACTGGAGAAGGGGTCCAAGGACAGAAGGTATTTCTGTAGTCTCTCAGACACAAAGGCGACAGTCAGTCACACAATCTGATTCAGCTCTTTAATTTTCCTGTGCTTCCATCATCTTTTGAGCATGTGTAGACCCTTATTTTAACACAGTGGAAAAGATTTTCTTAAATTGACCATTCAAAGTAGGATTGGTGGTGATTGTTGAAATGCGTCTTAATATATTTAAGGAACACATTTTATGTAGCCCTTAGTTCCCATGGTAATTTTCAAAAATATATGGAATAACATTTAAAATAGTTGAGAATAAACCATTTTATACTTACGATTTCTTCATGTGAATGCACTGAACGTGTGCTCATGTTGTAGGGTGAGCCTGGGCCTCCGGGGGCTCCTGGTCCCAGAGGTCCTCCAAGCCATGGACCCCAGGGAGACCAGGTAACTGTCCTGTGCATTACTATTATAATGTTATTTATATCATATATTATACATCATACACAACATGCATTATGTCTTTAAGGGGGGGAGAGGACATAGAGGTCCAAAGGGCTCAAAAGGAGTCCGAGGTGAACCTGGAGAGCCCGGTATTGAAGGACCTGTGGTAATTATTATTCTTCAAGTTTGTTTAAATTAATATATTGATATTGCTATAATATTTGAAGTATATTTCTTCTTCTTCTTCTGAAGCATGTCTTTTCACATTGTCTTGTAAAAATTGTAAAAATGTCTTGCATTGTTTAGGGAAGAGCCGGAGAGAAGGGAGATTCTGAGTTGACTGTAAGTACATCCTCTGCGTCAGTATTTTCATGTGCCATAATCATCTGTTCATATTTACTATTTTGTTATATATTTTTTATTTGTTATATAAATAATATAATTATGATTTGTGTATTTATTCTCAGAGGGAGGAAATTATTCAAATGGTGCGGTCAATTTGCAGTGAGTACTTATCTGTGATACGAACTTTAACTTGAAACAGCCAGAAATATTACGTGTGTGTTTATGTGTGTGTGTGTGTCTGTGTGTGTGTGTGTAAGTGTGTGCTTGTGTGTGTGCGTCAAGATGCGGGGTACAGCCCTGCCGGGCCTCTCCTCTGGACCTGGTGCTGGTGGTGGACTGTGCGGAGCCAGAGGGTCCAGTGCAGGAGCTGGTGCTGTCTCTGCTGGAGCGCTCCTCTATGGGCCGCGACACCACACGAGTCGGGGTGGTCCTCCAGGGCAGTACCCCCCACAGCCTGCCCCTGTCCTGGGACCTCAGCCAACTACAGTCAGTATCTCATCGGGACAAAAATAATACCATGTAATGCCTACCAATAAACCTGAACAGCAGGCAGCAAAAGACTATGCAGTTTTCAGTATCAGAGGTGCACTATGGAACTTTTCTGGTGGAGGGTCTGCCACCTGCTCCTCTCCATGGGAATATTAGTGCTTTGTCTGGAATGTTCTACCATATCATATTCATCTTATATGTTCATGGAAAAAAGCAGGTGACAACCCCAAGACAATTTACCGGTCAGATCTGTGGAGAGGTGACTGTTTTTTAAAATATATCTGAGCACTAAAAACACCTGTAGTTGAATAAATGAAAGAGCAGTAAGTTTAATTCCATACAGTGGAATATTCCTGGCAAAGCAGTATCATCTTCATTCAGACAGGCAGGTGGTTGACCCTTAACCAGTAAAGTTACATAGGGCAACTTTAAACTTGTCTATATTTTCTTTGAATGTAATTATGATTTACCCCTTACATTTGCGCTTAATTATAATTATTCCAATTCATTTGATTGAGCAGTAAAAAAATACCATATATGTTCATACAGTAAAAATTGTGAGATGTATTCCTAGTGGATATAGGGTTGTCAGAAGTATCGAAAATCAGATACTTACCAATACTAAAACTAATATCAAAACTAGATACACATTTGGAGGACAGGACAGAAATGAACCTTTCCTGAATAACTTTAGATGATCTTGAGATATTGCAGAAGCTTATCGAAACAATGCCGCAGCGAATGCCGTAATCAAAGCTAAAGGCGGTCCAACGAAATATTAGTGTGTGTGACCTTTTTTTTTTGGTGCCGACTTTTTTTTTGGCCAGGCAGTGTATAAAATAAAGTAGTACGATTTAATGTTGAAAATCATGTTCTATTATCTAATTAAAAAGTGTTTTTTATTATCATTGTGGTATCGGAATTGGTATTGAGTATCAAGTCTATTCCTTGGTATCGAAATCAAGTTTGAAATTTTAGTATTGTGACACAATTGAATCAATATGTATAGTTGCTGTTGAAACAGGACTAAAAACACCCAAATGAAATGTGTTGCTCCATAGGTGGTTTGTGCTCTCCCTGCCGCACACTACAGAGGATGAGCCCACAGACAGGGTTCTGCTTCAGGCACAGCGGCTACTCCAGGAGGGCCGTGTGGGGGTTCGCAGGATGGTGCTGGTGGTGTCTGATGGTCCAACTGCGAGGTGGGACAGGGCAGTGAGGGAGGCTTACAGTGGGAGCGGGGAGGACTTTGTTGTGGCGGTGCTGAACAGGAGGGGAGGGGCCGAGGGGCTGCACCTGATGACCGCCCAGCCCAAGAAGAACCACGGGATCCGCCAGGAGAAGCTCTCACACCTGACAGGTACCACACAGGAGCTGTTTAGCAGGTTTCACATAGTACACTGTAAAAAAGGAACTATTCTGACTACTCACAAGGTTAAAGGTCCTACATTACGCAAAACTGACTCGTGAACTTTTTTGTTATGTTAAAATGTTGTTACCTCATCAAAAACATACCTGGAGTTTTGTTTTGTTTAATTCATGTTTCATGTTTGAGTAATCATGCATTATTAGGCTGTCAACGTTTTCAGTTTGAGAGAACTCAGCTTAAATATGCAGGGTTTGTGTGTTAAACATATGTGAATGAAATAAAACACAACTCCAGATATGTTTTTTTTGTGTTTTTGATGAGGAAACAACATTATAACATAGATCAGAAAATTGCATAATATGGCCCTTTAAAGCTGGGATAGTGTACATTGTTTTTCCCACACAGAGTATACGGCAAATCGTGTCAAAATCAGTCCACTACACCTGCCTGTCATCCGCATCTTAACTGTTAAACACTGCATCAATCACCGACCCAAAAGACAGAGCCTGGTACACTGCCCTGATGGGTTTGTGAGTGTGAGGGACAAGTTAGATTAAAATACTTATTTCCTTCTTTCACCATTTGAAAATCAGGTACCCCGCATTTAATTTGAATTTCAGTTTAGATTTAATTACTTATATGGAACAAATAATTTACCTATATTCGATAATAAATATGAAGATGAATAATAGACAAGAAGATTTTTAGACTGGTTTTAAGAATAATGAAAAAGCCAATTAGCCAAATAGGAGATAAAAACACCACATGGTAATATTGTCTAAAGAAAGAGTCTCAGAATAGGTACTGTGTATCTATTCCTTAGCATCAAAATCGAGTTTGAAATGTTTGTATCGTGACAACACTATTATATTATGGATAAAGTAAAGCAAGGTTGAAAAGTTGTAATGCTCAATTTCTTCACCAGAGCTTGAGAACAAAGTGCTGGGTCTTATTTGTGAGGAAGAGAAGAGGAGCTCCATTCCATTCAGCGCCAAACCTGCCCTCCGCCTGGGTCCGGACGGGCTCCCAGAACTCTCTACAGAAACTGGAGAAGAGCCAATCAGGATACAGCATGCAGACACGCCCACCTCCACTGCAGACACACCCTCCTCCACTGGGGACCCCCACAGAGTTCCGATACTAGTAAGAATATATATTTATACTACACCATATCAGAATGGGCTATAATAAACAGTATTTATTATTAGGAAAGTAAAATGATCTTGTATGTTTGCCTGCAGAGTTACTCCAAACTGCATTTATTAAGATGATGTGACTTGTTAAAGAGGGCTATTACATTTCTATGGGGTATTAATTGCTAACACATATAACATATTTAGATCACCAAATGCTGTATTCGCAGAAACGACATATTAACATGTTTAATAAGTTTCAGTTTTGTTTTTGGCAATCTCTGAGTCCTCCTCCCTTTGCTCCCCACCCTAAGTCACTCCCCCTTCAGAGCGCTATCACAACAAAATCAGTGTGCATTCCGCTAATGAAACTACTGCACATCGCATCAGGTTTGTGAAGTTGTAGTGTATTGTTTTGTATCATGCTCTTGTATATTTATGGAGAATTGTCGTGCAGGAGCATGGGTGACGTAGGCTTGTGGGCTGCTTGTCTTCATGGAATTGTTGTTCCTTTGGCTGTAATATTCTACAGTATGGCGTAAAACTATCTCCAATATCTCAAATCTATCTCCATAGAGAATGTTCTGAAGTATGGTATTAACTTTCTATTTCCATGAAATCATGCATGTGACGTACCACCTCCAGAAAGTTATATACTGTAATTTGTAGGCTATATTAAAATATTTTCATTGCAATTTTCAGCAACACTCACTCACACACCACATTCTTCTAGGCAATGTGGATGAAGTGTCTTGCCAAAGAACACAATAACAACTTGCACTAGATTCACTGCTGCCCCACTGTGGTCTCCCATCCAAGTACTAACCAGGCCCGGCCTTGCTTAGCTTTGAAGATCTGACGAGATCAGGCATTAACAAGTAGGTACGGCCAAAATGCTATGCAACCTTATCAAACTTATGTTCTTATTTCAGCCTGGTGTTCACACTTTTGATGGAGGACGTAACATGACTCTGCTCAGACCAGTTCCGGGAACACAGGGAGGAGTGGACCCATTAGACGTGGAGCTCCTCAGGGCACTGTCCACCCCTCAGGAGACTCAGACGCCCTCCCTCCCCAGGTCTGGTGCAGTGGCCACCCCTCAGGAGACTCAGATGCCCTTCCTCTCCTGGTCTGGACCCACAGCGGAGACAGAAACACTCAATGACCAGTCTGCAGAAGGCTCTACTCCAGGTAACTGCTCCTCTCTTATAAAGAACCATCTACCATTTTAAGAGTCTGTACCTGATTTCGAACCATAAGCCAGGATCATGTTTTAGTCATCTTTTAGCCCCGCCCACTTAGTCCTTTCTGCCGATGTGATATTGCACCATGACACAGAAACAAGTGTCTGGGGTAGTGTCAGGCAGCTGGTTTCCCATAATTCAGTGTAA
Source organism: Periophthalmodon schlosseri (assembly GCA_000787095.1). NCBI lineage: Eukaryota > Metazoa > Chordata > Actinopteri > Gobiiformes > Gobiidae > Periophthalmodon > Periophthalmodon schlosseri. The sequence goes on from KN480028.1 coordinate 25,970, forward strand.
AACAGTGTGCCTGATTGGACGAATAGAAGTGGCCTTGTCAGTAGCTTCTGTATTAGTTATTACCAGAGAAATTAGATTATACTTTAGTCATACAGTTTTTACCAAACAATGCATGATATACAGAGCTTTTATCTTGATAAGGATAAATAAAAAACAGGTACAGTCCCTTTAACCAACTTTGACATTAGCAGCTACTGTTTTTAGCATCATTTAGATAGCTTCATACTCCCTACTGTCGCCGGCATAGTGCATGACGTAATCAAGGCTTTTTTTGTATGACCAATAACATAACAGAATAATGTATGGCCTTATGGTAAAGAAAAAAAAAATCACTCATGAGTATTATGAAAATTTGTATTTAAAATTTCAAATATTTTCTTTAATGTGTAATGTCTTATCCAAACTATTTCAGCACATATCCGTTGCTGTATTTTTTTAAAAAATTTCTTTCCTTGTTGACAAGAACAGGGTTGACTTGGGATTGTATGCAAGTTGTATGTTTTGTCTAACCCTGCAAAACTTTTTTTTTTAAATTTCTGCATTGTAGTAGAAGGTGTGGAAATAAAAGCTCAAGATGAAGCAAATTACAATCATTCATATCCACTAAAATTCCTCCTCTCCTCAGTAAACGGCTGTTGGGAACCCCTGGACCCCGGGCCATGTCGGGACTACCAGGTCAGGTGGTACTACGACCCCATTGCCGAATCCTGCGCCCAGTTCTGGTTTGGAGGCTGCGAAGGGAACAGAAACCGCTTTGAAACAGAGAGGAGCTGCTTACAAACCTGTGTCAGGGGATAACACTGGCCTCCATCACGGTTCTACTGTGCAACAGATTAGAATTTGTAGAACTGAAGCCTTGTTTTATTTTTGCTAGTAAACAACTACCCTCTCATAAGATGAAAAAAAAAAAAAAAGTTAGACTATGGTTGTCAAAAGTATCAAAAATCTGATACTAATCCATACTACCGGTACTAGTAAACTAGTATCGAAACTAGATACTCATTTGAGCAGGTATCGATACTAAAGAGCTGAATCAGAACAAGTATAAGACACATGGACTAGTACACGCCCATGGACCACTATGGAACCTACTGGACGACTGAGGGATTACACAGATATAAGGCCACATGGCAAAATAAAAGTACTACCATTTAATGTTGAAAATCACATTCTATTGTCTAAAGAGATATTTTTACTATCACCGTAGTCTCGGAATTGGTATAGATTGTCGAGTATTGAGAAATGTTTGAATCAGTGTCAAAGTTGCAAGTCACTTTAGTTTGCTCGTAGCACAAAAGACTTTATCACCTATGTGACAAATGTACAATTTCATAATAACTGCAAATTTACAACATATGTAGCACATTATATGTAAATAATTAGAATATAAATAATAGTCATAATCATACTCAGTACATAATATAGATGTATCTGTAATGTACTGACTGTTCATGTGTTTTGTATCTATGTAATATATTCTTTTATGTTATTTTTCGATACATGTTTTATATTGTACTGTCCCAATAAAGATTCACTCATAAATTAAATAGATTACAGGGATTGGTGAACGCCTTGGAGTCCCACCAGAGGAGCTGGAGGAAGTGTCTGGGGTGGGGGAAGTCTGGGAGTCCAGGAGTCCCTGCCTAAACTTTTGCCCCCGCGACACAACCTCAGATAAGCAGAAGAAAATGGATGGATGGATTGGTAATCGGTGATTTCTGAGAGTTTCCCCAAATATTGTTATCTATCTGATATTGAAAATTTTGTCGATATTTAACATCGATATTTTTCTTACAGTCAGTCCCAGTTTGTCCTCAGTGCATCAGATCAATTAGGCTAAAAATATGGCTGTCGGCAAGACAAACATCGGATATTGATAAAGTAATAATAATAATGATAATAATGCATTAAAGTGATTTTTTTACCTTTCAACCATAATGTAAACATATTGTGCACAATAGTTATAATTAGACTAATAAAAAATAAATGACAACACCTTAATTTTGATAAATGAAGGTTTAAACTGACAGAAAAATGCTTTCCTTGAGTGTAAATTGTCTCTGCATTTTGGATGGAGTTTTCTGTGTTAATGACATAGATAGAGGCGTTTCGTTTTAGACCTCAGTGCTACTTCTTGTATTTTTGTACTTTTCAACTTTTTTGCCACAAACTCCTACTTAACTGACATAAAACTATGATAAATATTTACCACAGGCGCTATCCCACCAAACCAAGTCATAAATAGAAAATGGAACCCTGTCATATACAGTTTAAGACATTTAGCAGACAGACATGGCAATAAGAAAATACATGTTTATTCTTCATTGATTCACATTGATTAGAGATATTTACAGAGTGGAATCACTTGTAGAAGATGAGGAAAGAGGACATTATGATGTAGCCAGGCTCAGCAGAGGGGTTGGGGTCTCTGCCCTCAAACAGACCACAGTACTGGAGGGAGTTGGAGGAGCCGCTCCAGTCCACCTACACACAACATGTAACAGGTATTGAAAATGTTCTATTCTCTAAAAGCAATGTATTAAAATGTGTTCTGTTTTGTTTTTTATGCTCTTGTTCCTCCTCCCCTTGCTCCCCCTTCAAAGTCGGGTTGTCAGTAGTATTGCAAATCAGATACTAATCGATGCCAAAATTAGTATCGAACTAAACCAGACACTCATTTGACCAGGTACCTAAGTTTAAAAAGTCCCATTCACAGGACAGAAATGAGCCTTTCCTGAAAAGCTTTAGAATGATCTTGAGCTGTATCTTTCACAAGTATAAGACACATAGACTAGTACACGCCCATGGACCACTATGGAACCTACTGGACGACTGAGGGATTACACAGATATAAGGCCACATGGAAATAGAAAACAAAGTACTATTATTTAATGTTGAAAATCACATTCTATTGTCTAAAGGTGTGTTTTTTACTATCATCATGGTATTGGAATCGGCATTGAGTATCGAGTCTATTCCTTAGTATTGAAATTGAGTTAGAATTTTATTTTTGTAACTACATGCAATCACAGTGTGCATCCCACTAATGAAACTACTGCACAAGTTGTAGTGTATTGTTCTGTATCCTGCTCTTGTGGGCTGAGTATTGTACATGCTCGTATAGCTAACTGTAAGGAGGTTTCGAATAATACAAAAATCCCATGCATTTCAGAACTAAAACTACAGGTGCAACTAGATTTTTCTATACAAAGACCGGATATTTTGGTTTTTGCAGAGGACATTCCATTATCTTAATTATGACCTTTGTGGTTTGATAATTGTACCAAGACATATTACAATATATCGTAATTAAAATGAAATTGCAATGTGCTAAATCACACATAAAAACTATCAGAAAAGTCTTCTTTATATCATTTAAAGGGCCCATATTAGGCCATTTTCTGATCTATGTTATAATGTTGTTTCCTCATCAAAAACATACCTGGATTTATGTTTTGTTTCATTCACATTTTTAACACGCAAACCCTGCATATTTGTTTTTTTGAGTTCTTCTCTCAAACAGAAAACACTTTGTTCCACCTTGTGATGTCGTGGTAGTATGGGAAGTGCTCCACTGTGTTTCTAAACTCCATACACCTTCACCAGAATCAATTGGATGACTTCAGCCCAGGAATGACCAATCTTCATTGAACTAAAGGTAAAAGGAGCTGTTAACTTGAAAACTACTGCTTCATGACATGAACACAGAGTGAAACAGAGCATTTTGAGTATTTTCAGCTTTGGAAATGTAGACAGACTATCAACAAAAGGGTTACTCAAAGATGTAAATGAAACAAAACACAACTCCGAAAATGTTTCTGATGACGTAACATTATAACATGGCTTAAATAAACATTTTTGGTAATATAGGACCTTTAATTTATAGCTAAAAAATATAATAATAATTTGTTGCGTTGCCTAGGTGTCCATGTCCCACCTCCTTAGTGAGGTCCACCCTCCAGGGGGTGACCTGCAGCCCGTCACACCAGCCTCCTCTGCCGTACAGCCAGGTGCCGTGTTCATTGGGAACAGCCCCCTCCGGGACCTTCAGGGTGCAGCCCAGAGGAGAGCCTGGGTCACACACACAGGGATACTTTTGAAGATTCAAATTTGTTAACAACACATTATCATTTGTATTAGGGCTGTAGCCTCTTTGTCGTTTAGTCAGTCAATGGAGTCTTAGTCGAGCAAAACTTGTATTAGTCAACTAAACAGTTTATTTAGATTATAAAGATTTATATGGGACAACAGCAGAAAGGAGAAGTGAGTGAGTGAATGAATGGGTTAGCTGAAGATTTGGGATTTTTGGGATTTGTAAAAAAGGCAGATTCACAAGTTAAATCTGTTTTTTATATTGTTAGTAGCGTTGTCAAAAGTATTGAAACTAGATACTAATTTGAGCAGGTATCAATACTAAAAAAGCCACATTCACAGGACAGAAATGAACCTTTCCTGAAAAGCTTTACAATGACCTTGAGCTGTATCAGAACAAGTATAAGACACACAGACTAGTACACGCCCATGGACCACTATGGAACCTACTGGACGACTGAGGGATTACACAGATAAGGCCACATGGGAATAGAAAAATCTACTATGATTTAATGTTGAAAATCGCATTCTATTGTCTAAATAAAAAGTGTTTTTATTATCATTGTGGTATCAGAATTGGTATTGAGTATCGAGTCTATTCCTTAGTATTGTAATCGACCGCTGGGAGGCAAGAGTACTACCTACTCAGCCACTGTCATGCTTTTGTGGTATTGACCTCCAGTGTTGAAAGTGAGCATGTGGTTGAACCAGAGGTAGTACTGATCTACAGTGAGCGTGTGGTTGTAGATGGAGTTGACACAGGTGTAGTACTGACCTGCAGTATTGAACGTGAGCGTGTGGTTGTAGACGGAGTTGACGGTGAAGTGATGTGAGGTGACACAGAACTCCCCACAGCCGTTCTCATCACTTCCATGTCCCGTGACCACTGCGTACAGCTCCACCTGCACATTAGTGTTAACAGTGTTCAGGCTCCGCAAAAACACTGCCAAAGATTACCCACAAATGCTAATACAGTTTCCTTACCACACTTTGGTTTAAAATATATTGATACTAGGAATAAATATGCCAAATTTTCTTGTTCTAGTAAGTAAATAAACAAAGTAGTGTACCATTCTCAATAAATGAACTCATCAACACACATCAAAATATAGAATGTAGGACAGTACCTTTTTAGCAGAGACTGGAAGGTTGAACTTAAAGGGTTGGTATCTTTTATTATAATCTTTGTCAAATGTTCCACCGCTGAACAGTGAGGTGATTTTAAATGGAAGTAGTGGGGTTCCTTCTGTAAGATACACATTTAAATATAAAAAAAAATCAAGCGAAATTGCTGTGATCCATTTACATTTTATGGGAAAAATGTATGCTGCGTTCATGATACATCAGAAAGCCAACTTAAAAAAAACCGACTATTCATAAAGTTAACATGGAAAGCTAAATATTTCAATCTCTGCTTTGTTTCATAATAGACATAATTCTTTGTGTGGTTTGGGGCATGATGGGAGCAGTTGTTAGATTTTAAAAACGTAATAGCCAGTCAAAAGAGTAACCATGGTACCCGTTGTGCTGTTGGTCAGACTGAAGCGGAGGTTGAGGGACACGATCCAGGGCATGGCCCAGGGCACAGTCTTCATGGTGAAGGAGCAGGTGGAGCTGTCCAGGAGAGGCAGGAGAGGAGACACGTCTGTGAGCCAGTGGCCGGTCCCTCTGTGCACACAACACAACTATTGGTACTACTGCAGAATAACAGAAAACTCTAAAATGCTTGTAGTTATACTGAAGATACAAATAACACAATTTCTCAACATTCAACAACATTAGTGACATGTATTGTATAAAAAGGAATAAAAAGTATCAGAAGGTGACAGTTCCAGAGGTAAAAGAGGGTATGTGTCACAAATACATAAACTACAGAAGACGTTTTAAATTGATATCTCTAAATATAAGATTTTTTCCCCCCTATTCCCCTGCAGTGTCTCGCCTTAACTACACTTAGTTTGCCATAATAAACTCTGGTGTTAAACAGGTGTCAGGTGCGAGACCTCCTGAAGGCAGTGATCCAGCGGCCCAGCTCCATGTCGCACAGCTCACTGAGGCGGTCACAGCAGACAAACAACTGCACCGTGTGGTCCCACTGAGGACAGGACGCGTCTCTGCTGGAGGGGCAGGACAGGGACACGTCCAGCTCCAACGTGTCCCACACTCCTATAGGACAAAAACACATCACTAAAACAGGACAGATCCAGACTGTCCCACACTCCTGTAGGACACAAACGCATCACTAACACAGGACAAATCCAGAATGTCCCACACTCCTGTCGGACTATTTTTATATTCCAACCATAACTATTATTATAATTTAGACTGGTTTTGGCTCTTGTTCACATTATGGTTGCTTGGTAACAGTTGCTTGGACATACCTCTACCTATGTCACATCTCCTGCCCATGTCCAACCAGATAGTAAAATTATAAACTTGTCCAAAAAACAAACAATAGACAAGATTTTAGTCAAATCTTTAATATAATGATGTTAACTATAGTTTAGTGGAATGAGCAGTCTAACCTGCCATATGCACTTTAAATCCAACTGTTACCTGAGGGCAGTTGGAGCGTGGC
>KN480029.1:0-10604 GCA_000787095.1 Periophthalmodon schlosseri
TGCGTGCGCTAGCGTGCACGTAGCGCCGCAGAACACGCTAGGCTATATATAAGATGGACGTTATGCAGGTGGGGGAGTCGGGGTCTTGTGAATAGGGATGCGCAGTGTTATTTAAAGATGTGTTTGATACTGCAGTAACGATTGGGAGAATAATCGTAATTCCGCAGAAAAAAAAATATTTGACTTTATGTTTGCTAATTAAAGCCCCACTGAGCAACATTTCACCCGTTACAAAGACTTAAGCATTTATTTCAATAGCTTTTTTAATTGCTCATTTTTGCTTTGAAAAATGTGCAATAAAAGTGTGCAATTAAAGCCCCACTGTGTAACTTTGTAGCCAAAAATTTACTCAAATTTCTTTCATTTGTAACGTTTTTATTGAACAAAAAACGCAGAAAATGCATTATTGCATCTCAACAAACCTCACTTTTGGTTGTGGCCTGGTGAAGGACCACCTCCAGCGGTTTCCATGGAAATGTTGTTCCTTTGGCTGTAATATTCCACAGTATGGCATAAAACGTATCTATCTCCATGGAGAATGTTCTGAAGTATGGTTTTAACTTCGTATTTCCATGGAATCATGCAGAAGACGGCCCACCTATAAAAAGTTATGTAGCGTTGCTTTTTATACATATTTGTTTGTTTCATGTATTCTGTTAAGTTGGAAGAAAAGTTACGTAGTGGGGCTTTAGGGTGCATTCAAACTTGCACATTCACCACATTAAAACTGGGTCTAAACCAGGACTAAACCTAAGACCAGGACTAGAAGAAGATCAACCCAAGTCGACATCAGGTCTAAAAGGTTCAATTTAGGACCAAATAACACCCTAGCAACGTACCATGTGTTTGATATAATATTTAAAGAGTATGTAAACATCTCCAAGTGTGGATGTAGCCAGGACTACTCTATTAAAATACCTCCATAGCTCTTCTCCACCATGCAGTGTCTGACCAAAGTGTTGGTTCCACGAGGGGTCGGAGCAAACAGAGCTGTGAAACCAAAAACCCCACTGCGGGACTGACAGAATGTGCACGTGCTGCAACATCTCCAACTCCTCCACATCTGCAACTACACCCCTCCACCCCCCTCCCTCTCCAACAGCCCCATCCCCCTTTACCCTCCATACCCTCAACTGGACCAGGGAGATGTGCCTTACCAAGCAATATGCAAAAAAGTAAACTTGAAGACTCTGGGAAGAACTGAAATTGCATGGTTGTAAAAGAGAGGTTTAATCCAGAGTGTGTATTTTAACCATGATTAGGCAGAATATAGACTTTGAAGGTAGGGATGGGACAATAAACAATAATATCGTTTATCGTAGTAAAAAGGGTTGACAGTAATCGCTCGTGGGACATTTTATATAATCGTGATAATCGCCAACAAAGATAATCGCCCTTATATCACCAGAATGTGCAGAAAAAAACGACTTATCCACAGGGGAGTCAATGGGGGGGACAAAGGGGTCTTAGGGGCCTAGAATTGGACCCTCTTCCTATTAATTTGTATTACGGGGGGCCATGTGAGGCTTATTGCCCTGGGCCCCCAAATTTCAGTTGACAACCCTGCTTATCCATAATATTCTTTATTGCCCTGGCCCCCAAATTTCAGTTGACAACCCTGCTTATCCATAATATTCTCTGTTAAAGTTATAATTATTTATATCCATAACAACTTTAATCATTATCGTGATTTAATCGTTAATCTCAATTATTTTGGCCAAGATAATTGTCACATAAAAATTTCTTCCCATGCCTATTTGAAGGTTGACATGATCACATTATTGGGTAACAATTTATGACTTTGCGCTTTAATTATCCCATAACAAAGCATTAAAGTTTTCGCGCGACAGTAGGTCAGTTGGTAGGGTGTTCATCAACTGATCCGAAGGTTGGCGGTTTGAATCCTGCTCTCGACGTAAACATCACTGGTTGAGCGGTCAGATCCACTGACGCGCAGGTTGGCGGTGCGATTCCAGCGAGCGGTCGGTCCACTGACGCGCAGGTTGGCGGTGCGATTCCAGCTCCCACAGATGAATGCTGCCGTTGTGTCCTTGGGCAAGACACTTAACCCACCTCGCCCCCGGTGTCTGTGTACACTGTTGTACGAATGTGTGTGTGAATGGGTGATGTAAAACGCTTTGAGTGCCTTGTTCATTATCAATTTAGTATTTCTTCATGCTTTATGAAGGTTATTAAGGTTTAGGTATTGTAAAGTGTAACTAGTAACTAGTATGTTTGAAAAAAAAATTAAACATATATAATTGCCCTGTAATGTAATTTTTATATTGAATATGGGTGCAATATAGTTTTAAATATTCATTTTATTTTGCCAATTATTATATTCAATAAAATAAGTGATTGAAAATTTTGTTTTTATTACTATTTTATCCATTAATTAAACAATTATTAAGAATCATCTTTTTCTTCGCCAGCTTTTAAAAAATGCTCACATAATTTGGTTCGTTTGCCAGTATCTGTAACATCTGCTGAATCAAACAATTAAAATTCAAATAAATCCACTATTAATTTCTATACATTACTTGAACTTTTTTTATATACAGTGCAACGAGGTCACATGACTACTTTTGTTTCTATATATAGCCACATGACACCCAATAAGCACCTATATACACTGACCATCCACCTACACACACGAACCTCGCACCTGGCTGAGCTTCATCATGCTAGGCTAGGCTACGCTACGCTATGCTAGGTCCCCATGTGCACTCGGTGGGGTTAAGGTAGATAGGAGGGGTTAATGTGTACACTGGAGGTTATGTTGTGTCCCGGGTCAATGACAGTCGGCCATTTTGGAGTCCGGTTACATCCCATCCATCAGGGTCAAGTGCTGCCGTATAGGAGCTGTCATTTGTGTAACCCCCCAGCAAGAAAAACAAAAAAATCAACCCGCCATCTGGTCTATGCTTTGTCTATATGGTTTGGCCACAGGGGGTGAAAAAAAATTGAAAAAAATATGAAATTGCAGGGGGTTTTTTAAAGATTTTTTTTTGTTGTTGTTGTATTGTTTTCAAAATTGTTATTAAGTTTGTGATTGAGGTGGAAGATGGATGTAAAAAAGCAATTCATGTTTTGGAGATAGGCCAAAAGTATATAATTGATTTCTTTTTGTGTGTGTGTTTTTTGTTTTGTTTTGTTTTTTGCTAAAAATGATCAAATGAACAGAAACATTCAGTGTAAAGTAAGACTGCAACTAAAGATTATTGGAGTAATCAACAGCAATTACTATTTTGATAAGTCAACCAGTTTAATGTTCAAACATGCTAATTTTTTTTTTTTTTTTAATAGAAAATATTTACAAATATTTTCGTTTTTATTAAAAAGTAATTATTCTTATCTTGTTTTGATTAAATAACTGTCTTTTCAATAAAACTTGTTTTCCCGGCAAATGCTGTGTTGACTTGTCTGCTGATTTAGTCCAGATAACAACTGACGATTATTAAAATAGCCAATGATTATTTCGGTAGCATACTATTCACAATTAATACATTTAATTGTTGTAGCCCTAGTTCATTCATGTTTTGCGCAATATTTGAACCTCAACCAGCATTTTTAGAGGCTTATTTTAGCATATTTCTGATCGCCATAATATTGTCTTATATTGGCGATGGTATCATCAACAAAAAATGTACATAATCAATTTGTAAATATCAAATCACCTGTAGTTAGCAACAGATTTTGTGGAATTAAGATTTTAAAAGAAAGAATCACGTGTCTAAACTACAGCCTTAGCAGGTTTTATACACAATAAGACTCCATATAGAAGAAATATAGCTCAACATGACATAACATTACCGAATCATTTTAGCCTTATGATCAAATTTCGATTTTCAATCATAATTTATCTCACTAATATTGTTATATTTCATTGTAGTTTGAGGATTTATGAACAAAGAAAACGTAGCACTTTACCGCTGGGCTGCGGCTAAGCTAATCTTTCCAAAGGTTAACAGCCTGACCTACACGAGATAAAGTTATTTTCTGTAGTGGTCCATGCGGCAACAATTCAACTTTTGGACAGGGTACTGCTAATGATAATGCATGGTATTTTTATGTTGTCCTTTTGAGGATATATAGTAGATGTATACATAACATGTGCATTACTTTGCTTTTTGGGCTAGCAATGAGACCAATGCTGTATTTAGTAAAATTAAGTATTTGTATGGAAAACATCCCAACGTAATTCTGCCCTTAGACAAAATGCGACATAGCTTCAAAGTTGGGTGAAGGTGTGTGAACTTCAAAAAACATGGGGGAACACTTGTTGGATTGACGTCTAATTACAAAACCTAACAGAACCAAGTATTTTCAGTTCTATAGAGGTGTGATGGTACAGTCTGCTTATGGAAGGGCATCCTGTGTAAAACTGCCTACTTAATCATCCAGGCCGCTATTGCCATTTCCAACATAAGTATACGCAGACAAAGTCATATTTTTTACACAGTTAATCTTCAGTATGAAAGTAAACCTTAGCAAAAGAACAAAATCAATTACTACAGTCCTATACATTCATTTAATTCGCAAATAGACAGTTAGCATCTAGCTAGCAAGTTCAAAGCGACGTTTAATGCGCCGTAGAACAAACGAGTTCAATGAGTTCACTGTAAAGAGGACAACACATGCCAATAAACAGCACAGCTTTCTCAAAACGCAGCGTTAAATATATAAAAATATAGGTGCAAAAATAAAAAAGCTATTTTGCGAACTGTGAAATTATACCTAAGAATAAATTACAAGTTGCCAATAAATAAATCAACACCAAACAAGCAAAATCATCGGTATAAGGTTAAGGTACCCGTGCCCCTGTTAGTAACTCATAGATAGTACTAGAACTACTGATACACATACCACTAAGTTTTCAGTATAAGTACAACCACCTTAAGTATTGCTCTAACTATCAATATAATTCCCACTATATGTACCAGTACAAGTACTCCAAACTACCCCTGTAAGTAATATTCTAAGTACCGCTAAGTATCAGTAGGCCTATAAGTACCTACCTACCATGACATACCCCTCTTAGAAACCCTGTAAGTAGTACTATAATGACCAATACACATACTACTATAAGTACAAGGCAACGCAAGTGTCTCTCTAACTATAAATGTAAGTACCAGTTCACGTACCCCAAACAACCACTATAAGTAATACTATAATTACCACAAGTATCACTCCAAGTACTGGCCCAAGAACTACTATAACTACTACTGTGTATTACTCTAACTATCAATATAAGCCTCTGAAAGTACCAATACAAGTACCACAAACTAGCACTAATAGCAGTAATACAGTGCTTATATATGTAACTGCTAAGTATCAGTATAAGTAACACTTGAAGTATTGGTCCAAGTACTGCTAAGTATCACTCTGACTATAAATACAGGCACTATAAACTACCACTGTGAGTAATACTATAAGTGCCACTAAGTATCACTCCAAGAATCGGTCCAAGTACTACAATAGCTACTACTGAAAGTACCACTGCAAGTATCTACTAAATTCCACCTTAACTACCTCCTAAATAACAAGTCTTATTTTAAAGTGCTACCAAAAACTAGACAGCTTCCATTTTGTTTATCTTCGCAATATTGAATCATGCAAATTTCTCATATAAAATTCTGGAGTTGGAATACGCTAGTGCGCTAAATGTTTGTCTGAGAGGCAAATGAGTCTGTATCAGAATGCTGCCAGTTTGAGCGAAAGAGCATAACAACTACTAGCAAACGCTGCCAAGCTAATAAGCAATTTCTCCTCCATGCTAAGTAACATTTGATTTAAGGAACGGCTTCGGCAAATAATGATGCTCTCTCTATCTTCCTCTCTCCCCTGTTCGACATCCAGCTTTCCGATTGTTTGTTTCCAACTCGGAACAAGCTACCGCGTTGGGAATTGGAAGCCAGACAGCAGCGGCATTTCAGCGTTTCTGGCATTATTAGTTGGAATAATGGAACAAATAGCTGCCTCCGATGTGCCATGTGTGGACCTACCAGAAAGAAACCCACTGCTCTAGAAGATATATCAAAAAAATGGATAATATCATTGTTTTGGAGATACGCGAAATCAGAATATCGAGTGAGGCTGCAAGATCATCAGATAATCACGATCGAACTGGACAATTTGAACAGACACAGTTATCAAATCGCAAAGGCTGCCATTTTTGTAGTAGCATTATTTCTTCCACAAACAACAAAATGTTCCTTACACGTCTACAAACAAAAACTCTGAATTCTTGTATTAGTTTAGTAGCTCATATTTCAGTCTTCTCTCAACTGTTACTATGTTAACTCTGAACAGAACCCTACTTTTTAAACATATGTTACAAATCTAATCTCAATACTTCAAATAACATTTTTTTTTTTTTACAAATCCATGCACCTCTACCCTACTCTCTCCCCTCTTTCTCCTCTGCTCTCTCTCCTCCTCTCCCCATCCCCCCATAAAAGAACTGAATCATGCCTCCAAGACACAAGGGACATAGTCATCAGTCTTGCCATAGCATTTCAGGGACCCATTTAAGCGACCTGTTACAATGCGCTCCTATCTCGCCACATAAAAGTATCAAATTGTGCCTGGAATACAGAGGGGAGGCTGGACCAAACACTAGCCTTTTTACTAGCTAGCAACACATAATAATTCTTGTCCACAGCTTTGACACACAGTTGCCAACAAAGCAGCAAAGTGTGGGGCCAATGATAATCCAAGCATTTAGAGGCAAAAACAAAGCTCAGTTCTTCATGTCCCAATTTCTCCCAAAAGCCGTCTTTGACATTAGAACAAGCGTGTCTTTTTGGCTTAGCCTTAAAATTGGACCAATAGTGGGTAATTCTTGACATTTCACGGTTGCTTTGCTAGCTGAACTGCACTTGTTGAAGTAAAAAAAAAGAAAGACTTAAGCTGTCTCCAACTTTAAGAGGAGATAAATTGGTTCTCAATAATGTCTTATGTTAGAATCAAATCAGTGGATTTTTTTTTTTAATTACAGTATTCAGAAAGTGATATATGTTAACTATAATATAAACTATAATAATATGAAAACAATTCATATAATTAAATATGTCAATGACTAGTTGGATGCAATAACAAATCCTTAAAGGTGTACCACAGGGCTCCATCTTCGCACCACTCAAATTCAGAAAATGATAGACAGGAAATTATACACATTAACAGTATTGTTTGGTATGGATAATATTCTTTGGTATAAATAAAAACAACTACAGAACAGTACATTTTTTTTATTTACAAAATGAAATATGTTAATTACTAGTTGGATGCAATAACATATACTTAAAGGTGTACCACAGGGTTGCATCATCGCACCATTCAAATTCAAAAAATGATCCACATTAACAATAATTGGTATATATAAAATCAATTAGAGTACAGTAGATTATTTTTATTCACAAAATGATAGGCTTACATGTAAATTAGTAGTTAGTTTGAAGCAATGACGAATCCTTAAAGGTGTACCACAGGGCTCCAACTTCACGTCACTCATATTTACAACTTCATTTGGTTATTGAAGTACATTGGCCTGCAAGTAGCCTAAGAAAAGTATGCAAATTATGGAAAGATGAGGCGCAGTAAAAACAAACATTTTATTTTTGTTATGACTAGATGCTTGATAAATAATGTAAGTGTACATGAGTTACTCTACTTTACAGATCTAGGGCTGCAACTACAAATTATTTTAGTTGTTGACTAGTAAGTGATTACTCAAACAATTGATTCTATTGTATATTTCTTACATTTTTAACCAAATAGAGGTTTAAAGATGCTGACTGAAGGCTTTTCGAAAGAGAATAAATTGCGATAATTGGTTGAAAATCAAAAAATGTGTATTATTTTTTGACATTTTGATTTAATAGCGCAGCTGTCTTTGGAATAAAAGGTCTTTGACATGTGTTTTAGAGTCTGTAGGGTCCAGATATATACATAATTATCAGAATATGAATACAGTTATTTTAATAGTCGACTGGTCACATTTATTCCATTGAAACGTCGAATATACAAGAATCGTATTGCTGTCCTTTGCTTTTGAACAGTTAACCCACAATTTGATCCAATAGCAAGTCACTCCCGACATTTCACGCTTACTTTACCAGCTGCACCACACTTGTCGAAACCAAAAAAATAACCCTTTTTCACTCTAAATTTAGTACACGACAACACTGCGCCCAAAATGCCCATTGTGCTAGCTCCACTGCAGCCACTCTGCTCAAAGAAAAACCTGACATTTTCCAGCACGCGGCTCTCTTCCATTTGCATTAGGTATTGATTTTGATATGCGAGGAGAAGGGAGAGTGGTGCTGTGTGTGTAGGCCTAGTGCGATTTGAAAAAAAAAAAAAAAAAAAAAAACTGACAGCGAAAGGCAAGGATTGGGAGACTTGTTATGAAAAGATGCGTTGGTGGCTAACAGTAGGATGCCAATTAGGATGCTTGGCCAAGACGAATGGATCTACGGTCACGCACTGCTTTCTCTCTCTCTCCTGTCACCCCTCCTCCCTTCCCTCCTTCCTTCTCTCCTTCCCTCGCCTCCTTCCATGCCTCCTATTTCCTAGCACAGAGCCGAGTAGTGCAGCTCCTATTTCATGGACTATACCGGCATCATATTCACAAGCAATGATTTTTTTCTCCTTTTTTTAAGACAGTCAATTACGCAGTAAACATATTATTTGGTTATTCTAAGAAATGCAATAGCAGGTAGGAGTCTATATAAGCCAAGTATTTTTTCACACGGCAATACAAAAACATGTGCCAAAGAAGTAACACAATGTACTAATTTAAATATATATTAAAATTACTACATAGATTAATTGTTCAGTAGTAATAAATCTATTAGTGGGTTTCAACTTTATGTTAAATGCAACATTTTGAGGACTTTTTTTCAATTTCTAAAGATACAATATTTTTGTTTTAAATTGCTAATCGCTATGGCAACAGTCCTAGATTCCCATCATTCGGAAAACCCGCAGATAGGCACAAACAATTATCGAAGGTGTACCACAAGGTTCTGATATCGGACCATTAAAATTCATGTAACCAGAGAAGTTGTCAAGACTATTATTTGACTTAAGTTCGAAAGTACGATAGGATAGCAGTAAATTGTTGAAAATTGTATCATATCTTTGCAAGAAAACATTGGAGGGGGAAAACATGGCACCAACTTTACCCCAATTTGTTATCGGTATATTTGATTTATACCAATGATGATGATGCTTGTGGGTTACAATGCAGTAAAATATGTGAGAAAAGTTGATTCTAAGCTAACGTGTGTAGGATTAAACCAACTAACTAGTTTAAATTTGTTAGGAAAAGCTCTGAAAATAGCAATACGGCCAATAGTTGTTATAATACCCATTAAGACGTTAGGTCTTATATCCAAGTATAGTATAGTTTTTCTATATAGTGACTACAACATTCAGCAGTTATTGGTTCATTTTGGATAACCAGCAGTCCCCATTCTAATGCTTCCAAAATCAGCTTACTGAACTTGCATTACACTTAACTGTATCCACTGGTACCAAATACATGCTTTTTAGGCAACTGTGTAGTCATTAAGATGGCAAAATGGCAAATAATTCAAATTCCACGTTCAAGACGCAATCAGTATTCAAACATGAATATGCGTTAGAACCAATATTCCTAGTCTATTCAAAGCTCTTTTTTCGAAAGCAATTAGAAAGACCAGTGATGGCTGCGTGGAAAATGTGCCGGCTGCCCACGCACGCACCCTCCACCATGTGCCCGCGTGGATCCCGTGCTCCATCCATCCATATATCCATCCGTCATCCATCCTCCTCCTCCAAATTACCAACTCCAAACCATCTCCAAAGCGCACAGAACACAATCGAAAGACCACGTTTTTGCCTCCATTCGCTTTTACGCAGGGAGAGCTATGTTCCAATATATATTATGGATAAGTGACGGGAGTTCTTTGCATTCAAGAGGGGCTTCGCACAACTCGGTAATCAGAGGGAAGTGGATGTATTATTCACGATTCAATTCAACCTCTATTACGGGATCTACGGTTCTCTATCATGCCCAATCGCGTTTGACATCTTTATTACGCGCATGTCCCCCCGTCTCCTCCACTTTGCCAGCGCTTGGAGAACTGTCACTCTAATAGAAAGATGTCTGTACCGTCTGAACCTCTCCACGCACGGCACACCACGCGTAAAAGTTGATTGAACGGGAGTACGTACCTGCTGCCAGTTCTCTTCCAGCGACGGCATGGCGGAGAAGTAACCGGTGTCGTGGACGATCTGCAGCTCCTGAAAGATGCTGTGGTTGGCCAGCACATCCATGGTAAACGGTTTCGGTTTGTAAAGTAAAAATTCAGAAGGGAAAAATGTTAGTAAATGATCCACGGAGAATGCGATTTGGTTGTCCGGCAAGCAGCGCGCATTATCGGGAAGCGACGCAAGGTGATGCGGGGTCCATGCGTATCCACTGTTGCCAAAATAGACAGTGATAGGGGATAGCCAGGGAAACGGGGAGGAGCGGCGTAATGGAGGAGGCGTGGCTTAGGGAGCGTCAATCAACTCCCTCGCCTGACCGTATATGGCGAAGGGGCGGGCGGAGAGCG
>KN480029.1:10619-29120 GCA_000787095.1 Periophthalmodon schlosseri
TATAGGGAGAGGGGCGGGGCGAGAGCGATTAGAGCCGCGTCGGAGCGTGAAGGGGCCGGGTTTGGGGTGTCCACAGGGCTCGGTTGGCTCCGGTGCCTCGTCACTCACGCGCTGTATACGGGCGAGATAGGTGCGCTATTTATGGATGGGTATATTAGATTTGGATGGAGGTTTGAAAGGGTAGTCCGAGAGGAGAAACCGCGGTGTAAACACGGAGAGTCCACAAACGGAGCCCGGGAGAGAGCTGATAGGAGGCGGCTGTGGTCCCTTAAGTCAATATGAAGATTATATGTCACCAGATGGAAAGGGGAGATGGGTGATATAGTGGTGTGGAGGGACAGGCCAATGGAATCAGACTAAAATCAAACTTCTGTTAAAGTCCTGAGTATGCAGTAAACTATAGTGCAAAAAGCCAATATATAAACACTTTAAAATGCACTGTGTAACTTTTGTGGTGGAGTGTCTGCCACGCAGTTGTCTCTATGGAGACGTTATTGCTTTGCTTGCTTGGAATATTCCATACTAACCCATTAAACTGATCTATCTTGCATGTATTCAAGTAAAGGTGGCTAACGATACCTTGAAAAACATGCATTCTTGTAGTGAGCGGTGTCGCCTCTCCATAGCTCTGACCTGTAACTTGGCCTGGTGGTGTCACTGGCTTGTCTCCATGGAGATACTTCTGGGCTGATCCTTAGACAAAACGCGTGTTCTCGTACAGCTAACCATAAGGATGGTTCAAATAGAGCCCGGGAGAGATGCACAGATGACACCTAAAACCTCTTCAGTTATGTTTTTGATGAGGTAGGAAGCTAATAATACCCTCTCTTTAATGCCATACTGTGAAACATTTCAGGCCAGGCAAGAACATCTCCATGGACAGAAGTCAAGCAAAATAAAAAAATAAAATAAAATAAAAAATCTCAATTCTCAAAATTGAAAAAAAAAAAAAATCTCAAAATTCTCAAAAAAAAAAAAATCGTTCAAAATAATAAACTTTTTACATGTTTAATGTCCTTCTCATTTACCCACACAAAGTCATATTTAGAGTGATTCATGCATGTTTGAGTAATCTTTATTCTACTGCATTTAAGACGCCATTGCTCTGAAAATTCACGTTTCACCTACCCCCTACACACGGCCACTGCTCTGTACTTACTTCATTCTCCAATTTACTTTTCTTTAACGGTGATATACATAGAATTCCGAAGCGTTGTGTAGGCATTTTGAATCAAATGAAAAAAATAAAAAATTGACTGCTCACTGCTGTGAAATTCCATAATATCTAGTTTTTAACCAGAAGTAAACATACATCAGTTTGGACGCTTACAGGATTGGTAATTTATGTTGAATAATTTAAATAATGTACACACACACACACACACACACACACACACATATATATACACAAGTAAAAGTACTCAGTCAGTGGTGAAGCAGATTAAATTAGGCTAATAACAAGACCTGTTAGCATCTGTACAGTTTGAGCTAAATACTCCAAATGAGTCTGGTGAAGGTGTATGGGCTATAAAATTCCAAGAAACACTTCTTGGATTACCACCTGATGACATCATGCAGTGGAACCAAGCAGGTTGAGTTTGAGGGAGGAAGACAGCCATAATACACAGGATTCAGATTTGAGTGAAATAAAAAACATCCTTTTGAGCAATAAAAACATTTGTAATTGAACAAATGCAGGTATGATTTTGATAAGAAACATTGTAAAAGTAAAAATGATATGCTTGGGACTGGGGACGAGCAATTTTTGTCTGTGTGTGTTCCATAAAAATGAACGTATAAACAAAGTAAAATAAAATAGAAAATTGGGATTGATCAGTTGTGATTTATTTTTTGTCATAGTTGCAATTTGCTAACTTTGCTTGTGGCTCCTCATTACTAGAATAAAACCAGCACTATATTCTAGCGCTGTCACGATACTAAAATTTCAAACTCGTTTTTGATACTAAGGAATAGACTCAGTACCATGATGATAATAAAAAAAAAACATTCTTTCTTTAGATAACGGAATGCAATTTTCAACATTAAATGGTAGTACTTTCTTTTCTATTCCCATGTGGCCTTATATCTGTGTAATCCCTCAGTCGTCCAGTAGGTTCCATAGTGGTCCATGGGCGTGTCCTAGTCTATGTGTCTTATACTCGTTCTGATACAGCTCAAGATCATTCTATCTGATTTTCAATGCTTTTGACAAACCTAGCTAAAACTGCGAAAAATTATGAAAAATCGTTCAAAATCACAAAAATTTTGATGAAAAGAGCCTAATCCAGGACGGAGTGACTTTTGGTGGCTGTCCATGTGCAAATCCTTTAATAAGCTTTGAGCACTAATGATTGGTGGGCTTTGGGGGACTTAAGCGTTGATTGACGGCTCTACCCAAACTTCTGTTCATTGATTATTTTAGTTTTTTAGTTTCTCTCCTCTCTCGCTCCTGACAGACAGCTGTAGCGCGGTCGGTTTGTTTTTCAAGAAGCTCCGCTAACAAGAATTATGGAGCGCGCCTTATTCGCTCGCACAGATGTTCAAGAATTAATTATTAAAGACAGAATTTTCCTTAAGAATATTAAGCTGTTCCTCAAGTTGCTGCTCTGAAATTTGGGTGGTGTGGTGGGAAGTTTCAGATGTTTTGGAAGAATGTCAAAGAAATAAATATTAGCAATGGTCAGTGGGAAGTTTTAATAATGATAATAAAGTTCAAATTGTGTTTATGAATGCAAATAACTTGATTTTTTTCAATACCAAGTTTAGGATAAAATAGGCTACACTAAAGTTTTTAAAGACTTGTTAAAATCTAGTTGGTTTAAACTTAAAAGGACTCTCTCTGATCTGACTCGTCACTGCAATGAGCCTTGTCATTTTTTTATACAGTCTATGGTTGTGGTTGTCGTACCTTTTGTAAAACAGAAAGAGAACAGGCTACGTACAGTTCCTTTAAGAAACACTGCCCTTTTTGGTTTGATATTGATATTGTAACTACCTTAAACCAAAAACTACTTCCATCCAAACCATCCTTAGTACTTTTTCTTTCTGTTGCTGAAATCCCGAGGGTGAGTTCAGTCCGTAAGTCGCGCTTGTGATGAATGCTTCCCCAAATGTTTTCACGATTCGTCTTGTTGGCTTGTTTGAGTAATGCTGCTTATTCCAGGGCTGTGTGTAAGGAGCTATTGGAGTCTCCATCTCCCCCTGTAATCTCATTATATTGAGCAGGGAGGCGGGATATGGGGCCAGGCAATTTACGCTTGGCATTTTGGGAGCGCTGGGAATGGGGTGGTGAGCGGAGTTCCAATACTGACAGCTATCCGTTTGACGTACACTGTAAAAAAAGCGATATTTTATTTTTCAGTTTTGACTAATTTAGGTTTATTTGGTTGGTATGTTGGTATGTATTATCTGGCCTTTTATTACAGTGTTTCTTATTAGTTTCAATTATCTTCCAGTTGAGAAGAAATACATTTAAAGGGCCTATATTACGCAAAGTGGACTCTTGTGAGCTTTAAGCCACATCAAAAACATACCTGGAGTTGTGTTTTGTTTCATTCACACATGTCTGAGTAACTCTTTATTATTAGTCTGTCTAAATCTCCAAAGCTCAAAATGCTCTGTTCCACCTTGTGATGTCATGAAGTGGTAGTTTTCAGGTTAACAGCTGCCTTTTACCTTTTGTTCAGAAGAGATTGGCAATTCCAGGGCTGAAATCATGCAAAAATTATCCAAATGATTCTAGTTGAGGTGTATGGAGTTTAAAAACAGTGGAGCACTTCCTGTATTACCACGTGACATCACAAGGTGAAACAGAGTGTTTTCAGTTTGAGAGAAAAACTCAAATCCTAAATATGCAGGGTTTGTGTGTTAAACATGTGCGAATGAAAGAAAACACAACTTCAGGTATGTTTTTGATGAGGAAACAACATTATAGCATAAACCAGAAAATAAAATAATACTGGCCCTTTAAAAGTCAAATTTATGTATTTAATTTATTTTATGGATTTTACTTTTTTTAAATTGCACTTAAAAACATGCATCCTTACTTTGAGCGGGCTTGCATTTCTACAAACCTGACTCGTACTTTACCTGGAGAGGGGCCTCTTCCTGCTTGTTTCCATGGAAATGTTGTTCCTTTGGGTATAATCTTCCACAGTATGGCATAAAACTTATCTATCTCCACTCTTCCTGCTGTTTCCATGGAAATGTTGTTCCTTTGGGTATAATCTTCCACAGTATGGCATAAAACTTATCTATCTCCATGGAGAATGTTCCAAAGTATGGTTTTAACTTTCTATTTCTATTAAATCAGGTGACTTGCCACGTCCAGAGAGTTACACTGTGTTGTTTTAAAAGTCATATAATAGCAATTTATGAATTTACTTTTTTATCTTTGACCATAATAATGAAAAGTCATCTGGACTAGGTTTTAAGCTACATTTCAAATCTTTGTTACCATAGACCACTGCAGAAATTTTTTACATTTACTTTGGAAACCATGTTATAATGTTATTGCCTCATCAAAACATAGCTGGAGCTTATTTGGTTCTACCTTATTACATCATTAGATAGTTATGCAAGAAGAAATCTCCCATAGTTTTAATTCAGTTCAATTCAGTTTTATTTATATTAGCACATTTCAAAACAGCTTCAGCTGCCCAAAGTGCTTCACATCAGAAGTCAACAAAAAACCCAAATATACTGATATACAAAACATGGGGAAAGAACAATAAAACACCAAGACATCCTATTTAGCTAGTGTTAAATGCCAGGGAGAAGAGGTGTGTTTTCAGTCTAATCTTAAACTGTGTTAAAGTCCATACATCTTTTCCAGACTCGATCATTTTTCCGGTCAAATAGCGTTCACTTTGATGGATTTAAGCTTGCGGCTATTGTTTTTAGCCTCATTTGAACTGTTAAACTCTTAAATCCAATGGCAGAGAACAAGTGTTAGCGCTTTCTGTGAGCAACCGTGGCATTTTGTAAGCGCAGGACTCAATTACATGCACTTGTAACATGTAAGCTAAGAATATGCTAACAACAACTAGTATGCTAACCGTGTACTTCCAGATTCTCGGACAGTAAAACGCTACGAAATTGGCTACAGCCGCTTTAATAAACTATTTGTTGATTATGAAGTCTTTGTTCATGATTTATTAAGGCTAATTAAAGTGTATTTTTTATGTGTGTTACCAAAAAAATGGAAATCATTGGGAGAAATATTTTGACTTAAAATACAAAAATACAACAAAAAATAAAATAAAAAGAAACTAGAGACACATTACAAATATAATTAAATACAAAAATGACATATTCTGGATTCAAAATGTTTTGCAGTGCCATGTTCCCGTTGCATTCCCAGCTCCGGTTTTCCCTCTATTGAGTTTCCTCCCTTTTATATCTGGGAATATATTTGATGGTTTCTTCAATGCCTCCCCCCTCCCGACAATCTCATATCGCGTTGTGTCGCTCGCTCGGGGAATGGATCGGCCGAGATGTGACAGCAGGCGTGCGTTTGACAGACACTCGCAAACATGGACGTGTGGTATGGAGAAAACACGGAGAGAAAGAAGCGAAAGGGATTACAACAGTCAGACAGTTTTAAATACATGGATATAAGGTTAAAGGTATTTGACCCATCCTTCAGCTGCTGGGTAGCGATGCGACTTTCGGCTCCTTTGCGGGATCCGTTCACTTCAAAGATCCGTTCAAAAAACCAGCTCTTTTTGTATTCATTTATACGACATTATAAGTCAATGTGAGAACTCATTTTATCTACAAACTAATCACAGAGAGAAATGGCCAAGGCTAAGATTTGATTAAAATGGTTCAAACTGAGAGTGGGAGTGTGTTTATGCTTCGAAATTATGCGCAATCTAAACAACAACGATAATAATAATTTAAAAACTAACTGTTATTATGATCTTTCAAAATTAGAAAGAAAAAGATTTGGTTCTTTTTTAAAATTAGATCCGATTACTACCGTTCACGTTAAGGAGCCGATTCGTTCGCAACCGTCAGGGACACATCGCTAGATCTTAAGCCAGGTTCATGGTAGACTGGAGTAGCTAGCTGGAGGATTAGGCTATTGTATGTGTTAAAGATTGGCAGAGGTGGGTAGTATTACTTTAACGAAATTGTACTTTTCTAGCAGCATAGTTTTACTTCTATTTGAGTCATTTTTACTGAAGTATCAGTGCTCTTGAGTAAAAGTTTTGGTTCCTCTTCCCACTGTGAATGAGAAGTGACAAAAGCTTTATGTCGACAATATGAAATGATTTGAACATTTGTGTTTCTTGGTCCGCTCCTTCAGATGAGTTTTTCTCATTTATGTGTCTGTCCTTTGAAATACCAGATTTTGCGCATGATCAGCATCAACAAATTATGAATCAGATGTTATGTTTCGACAGTTACTCTTTAAGTGAATCTTTCTCGTAGTAGTAGTTTCCCCAAATACTTTTTTTTACTCCTACTTCAGTCATGTCTTATCATATTATTTTGAACTACCTTTACTCTTATTTGAGTACAATTTTTGGCTACTCTACCCACCTCTGAATATTGAAGGGGAAAAGATGAGTACCTGCAGGAAACCCATAATGACTTGGAGAAAACAAAAAGAGAAAATTCCATGCAGAAAAGTCCCATATAGTCTGGGAATTCAACCTCAACCAACTTCTTGTAGAACACTGTACAAAACTGTATTGTGTCACCTGCTTTGGCAATTCAACAGCTAAACAACACTGCCCTGGATACAAGTGTCACCTTAATATTAAAACAAATGAATCAATCAACGTCATATACCTCCTTGTCAATGCCCAATCTTATCAGACCTCGGAAGCTAAGCAACACTGGGCCTGGTTGGAAGGGCCAGTGGCGCAGAATGGCAGTCTCGTTTCTGTCAGTCTGCCCCAGGACAGTTGCGGCTACAATAGTCACTTACCACCACTGAATGAATGAGGCATCGTAAAGCACTTTTGGTGTCTGGAAATGTGCCATTAGGTGCTATCAAAACACATTATTTATATTACTATTAACACTCATAACATTTCTGTCCATTGGCCCATTTTGATTAAAGACTGAAAAAATAAGGTATAGAAAACAAATCGTACTAACTGTTACGGCCCCAGGCCTCCAGCTCCTCCCACAGCCGTATGTGTTGTCCCTGCTGCTGATCTGTTTCTGCAGGCAAGCTTTGAAATGACAGACCTCTCCTGCAATTGGAGCATTGCTCGTAAGCTGGCACCTGATTGGCTCCTGGGACTGTGTGCGGATTGGTGCGACGCCCTAGAGTCTGGCCACTCCTGGGCTTTCACCTGCAGCTCCCACGCCTTAAAAGGACCCGCCCCCTGCTGCTCCTGGCTGCTGGGTTCTGACAGTGAACAGCAGGCCACCTTTGTCCTGTGACTCTTGTTTAGATTTTTGTGCTGTTGTAAATTGTGTTCTTTTGACTTAGCTCCGAGACTGGTTTGTTTTGAGTTACTGTAAATTCTGTTCTGCTAGTTGTACATTGAAACACTCTGTTAAGAGCCTCTTTTTGTTAGTTTTTACTTTAACATTCCTCTTAAATAAATTATAACTTTAGTTTTCCAATTTTCCATCTTGTTTTGTTACTTCCCCTTTCCCTAACTGAGCTGGGACGTAACACTAACTAAACCAGCAAATAAAAAGGCAAATTGGTTAGTCCTCCAGCTTGGTATTTAGAATATCTCAAAACTTGAAGATGGGTCCCTGGGCGCTATCCCTTGTTCCCAATAGCTTATCCAACGATACTGGTCGAAGGATGGGCCAAATGCAGACGACAGGTTTCCACCCATATACAGCCTATAAAATCAACTTTTTTTTTTTTTTTTTCTCTATTTTTACTGCACTGATTGACACATTTGTACATTGTTACCAAATGAGTTTCCTTGACACATGGGCTCCTTAACATCCATTTAACTCCACATGGCTGGTCCAATTGAATTATTTAGTTGCCATGTCCTGTTGTTTTAATGCATTCTTTATGTGCCTCTGAAGCCCAGTCAAATCCAATAGGAGACATCTCTTTGTTCTGGGTCCCAAAAACCTTCCAGATAAATTTTTCATGATCTCTGCCATTCAAATTTAAGTCACGCAATTCCACAAAAAACGAGATTATTTCAGCAAATTTTATCAGATTTTTCAACAATTTTCTCATTTTACGACATTCACAGATTTTGGGGGGGATAAAACGAAATATTCCCAAGTAATTATGTTCAGAAAAGCACATTGTGTACTTTCTGTAAAAGCGAAAGCTAAAAGGAACGAATCAAAAGGGATGAATGGAAACTTTGACCTTTTTGGCATTGTACGGAAAATTGTGACAGATTTATAATTTTGCAAGTTGAAAATAGAGCAAAGTTTGAAGGCAGTGGTACTTTGAAAATTATTATATTATCACCAATATGTGTACAACTGTATGTAACTTGGTGCCTTAATTAAAAATATATTTCTTTGTTTTATCACACCATAACCTAAATATCCATCTTCTGCAAAAAGGTATGTGCTAGGATTAGTTAGCGTCCACTATTGTAACTTGCGATTGGTAATTCTTTCTATGAACCTTTTGGAGTAAAACAGACAAAGGTTAAACTTCTCTGCATTGACCCATCTCCAGATCTTGAGTTAGTCTTGGTCAGGATCACCTTAGCTGGTGGATTTGACCTATTGAGCATGTTTTGAGTTAAACCCAAGCATGTTTCCGTTTCTGAAAGTCAGATTTGGCTTTCAGAAACATTATAACATTATACAATATATCTTCTCCATTCTGAGACCCTCCAACTCTGACACTGAGAACAAGAGAACAAGAGAACTGCAATCCTCAAGCTTGAACACATAAAGAGAAGATTATCAAAATGATAGATATCTGCTTAATGGTGTAATGGAGCCTATGACAGAAAGTTAAAATCCTATTCTTATAAATGTTCAAGTTAATGGAATTGTGCGTGGTTTGGTTTAATCAAAGTAATCCATTTCCTTCAGTGGTGCAAAAACAATCTTTTTCCCCCCATAGACATTTCTATACACCTGCATATGGGCTGATAATGAACAGGAACGGGTACTGCGTTTTGGGATTCGAAATTAAACCGAGTCCGACTCCCGAAGAGCGCATTACCGACCGGGGCATTTTTCACGTTGTTTATTCCGGTCGCTGCCTGCATCAAGCGAAATTAGCAAAACCATCTTGTCCGTCCTATGTACTCTTCCGCCTCCTCTTCCGAAAAGCCCATGCATATCACAGATAAAAAGTAAGTGCTAGCCATTATCCCTGAGCACATTGCGTTATATTGTGGATGCTGACATAGCTCTTACCTGGCACCGGCTGCTTTTACTATATTAATAATGGAACAGGGGCCCATCCATCACCAGGATATGAGCTGCTAATCATGTCGACTCTGTGCATATTCGAGCACCCAAAAACGAGAAGACAAACAAAGAAAGAGGTTTGAGAGGTGAAGAGGAGTGGCAGATGACCTTGGTCTTTTAAGCAAGAGGAAGCATGGTGACATATATTTTAAGAGCCCGTTTTATGCTGAACTAGCTTTTAACCGTGTCGTAATGTTCACTCTAAAACTTTGATTTGGCTGAGTGGCTGGAGAGAAGGTTCCTGGGATGAGTTTGCGTGTTCTGTGTGCGTCTGGGCGAGTTTCCTGTAGGCACTCCGGTTTCCTCCATCAACCCAAAACATGCACAAAATGGTAAAGGGTCACATTTTTATGTATAGCGCTTTTCCACTTTCAAGGAACTCCAAGCGCTTTACATCAAGGAACCACTCACCCATTCACGCACCGTGTACGCAGACACTGGGGGTGAGGTGGGTTAAGTGTCTAGCTGGAATCATACCGACAACCTGTGGGTCAGTGGATCTGACCGCTCAACCGATAATGTTTATTTCGAGAACGGGATTCAAACCGCCAATCTTCGGATCAGTGGACAAATGCTCTACCAACTGAGCAATAGGTCAAATCCTCCAGCTAAGGTAGTGATGACCAATACTTAAGATCTGGAGATGGGTCCCACTGCTCTAGATGCCCCAAATTATCTACAATATATCATAATGTTGAAGAGTTGGAGTCGTAGTAATGTTAGACACCTGTTTTTTATGTAATAATTAATTTTAACACCATCACAAAATCCCCCCGAAATGATTGGGACATTAAAGATAAACTTGACATAAATGTACCATTACGAAAATCTCACATAGGGAATATAGTGAAAACGCATTTCAAAACTATGACGTTGAACCATGACAGCGGAACAACTGTTAAGGATAACTATCACAAGCAGTTGTTTCCATGTGGTTCTCATCTAATTATATTTCTGATTGGATAAAATTGGCTTTGTGCACGGTAGCACCTGGTGACCTCACTGTTAGCGTCACTACTTCCTGTCCAGTTGTATCTCTATGGAGGTTTTTGCAGAGACACGCTAAAATGAATAAACATTTAATGGTAAGACAGTGGACAGGGAGCTGGGGGGAAACTTCTGTGTTTAGAAAGAGGAATGTTTGTGTCTCAGTGCTAACGCTAATGCTAACTTTGAAGCACAATAAATATTAAAACAACACCAGAAACTGAAGTATTCTACACATAAAAATAAATGGGTAGTCTTTATTTTAATTAATTTGAATTTGAATTGGTTGTTTATTTTATGTTTTCTGATTTTAATAAAAGTGACTGTTAGCTTTGAGACACAGTGAGCTAGCTAGCGTACTGCCTCCTCATCGTTCTGTCCAACAAAATGCCTTTTTTCAAAATGTATAAGCAATATTATTACCGTAATAGGGTAAAATGTCTTTTCCTGAGATTTTTAAACAGTTTTTTATAACACCACTGTTAAATTTCCAGCCTAATTTTAATTTACAAATCAACTGCTTTTAAGTACGATTCCCCCATTTCTTGACAAGCAGCTTATCCCACAGACACTGCACATCTGAGCCCCCAAATCTCCCTTCAATTTGACACTATACCACCTGCTTTGCTCCTCTCTCCTTCTCCTCCTCTCTCCTCCCCATCTTCATCTCCTCTTCCCTTTCATTAGCCCTCGGCATCTGGGGAGCCTCGAGTGTCTGCGCCTTTCGCTCCGTTTTACCCCATTTGCCCGTGATATGACAACCACATGGCTTGATGCGTTCCAACGTCACATTAACCGCCGTATACTTTACCGTCGCCGTGGAAATCCGTGATAACCTTTCGGGGCTAAATGAACCTAGTCTCGTAAACATCTGGCCATATACGCCATTTTCAAATCAACAAATTTCGAAACGATTGATAGACCTGGTTCAATAAAGATAAGGTGGGGCAACCGTAAGCCAGGGGTAAACGTATTCAATTTAACATTTGAAATAAGTATTCATTTACCCATTAGTTGGCTGGGATCCAGAATACGCACTTCTCCAATACTTTGCGAAGATGTGCGTCTGAATCTCCCCGAGTTTAAATGAGCGTGATTGACAGGTGGATTAGCCAATCGGGGACACGAATGGTTCGTCCATATCAAAACAAATATGCTGCTTTAGAGATGGGGGGGGAAAAATATCACAGCGGACTGAAAAACATGGCGGATTTCTACAGACTCAATGAATGGGTGACCAGTGAGCTCCTTTGATTCACACGCGTCACTGAAATAAACAAATCTGATTGGACCGTCGTGTTCGGTGACCAGACTGATATCCCTCTGTTTAAGATATACAGTTGGATATCAGTCTGGACTTACCTGGCAACCCCGTGACGGATACATAGAAGAAATAATTGATCCTGAAAGTGTCAAAATGCTAGAAGTACGTTGATACATGCTCTATGGGATGAAAGTACTGGACTACATGACGGGCCGGTTACCATGTGACCTGCCCAAGTCGCCCAGGCTGTACTTGGGGATAAAGGTGCCATTTCTAAACAAGCTAGCTTTTGAGTGCTTAGTTCTGGACTGATGACCTAGCGAGAGTGATTTTAGCCACGTGGAAAGATCCTTGGATGCCTCGTGTGTGAGGGGGGGATGCTGGGAAGGTTAAGTGGTGGGGAGGAGGCTGTGGCCGAGCACATCTTACATATTATTTAATAAAGGAACTGTATAGCCTGTGCTCTTAAAGTAAAAAAACAAACAAAACAAAACTATACTAAGACTATCACAACTACTGTCACACCTGTGTTGCCAGAGGCTTAACCTGCAGATAGAGGACACATACAAAGCTCAGAACCTCCAGAATTCAGATCAGAGAGAGTCCTTTTTCGGTTTAAACCAGCTGGATTTGAGCATTGAAACTGGCAACCCAAATGAGAGACTCATGTGAGGCTCATTCTGCTTCTGATTGGATTATTGTCTTGAGAACCAAAACACTAATCAATTGTTATAGTAAAAGCTATATTTTATAGAACATTACCACATATCTGGAAACTCAGAAAAGTCTAAAAGTTTATGGAATTTAAAACAAAAATATGACATGCAGTTCCGTTAAATTCGAAAAAAGATGGAGAAACCGCATAAGCATGTTCTGTTTTGGTGTGACGAGGTCTCGATAGCTTGACGTCTTAACTGCAGGGAAGATGGTGGAAGGGAGTAGGAAAGGTGGGGGTGGGAGGTTGGATTTGGTGGAGTGACAGTGGGAATATAGGAGGAGATAATGAGGGCTTCCGGCTTCTTCCCCCCCGAGCGAGATGACTGTGAGGGGGAGAGGGAGCGATCTCAGAGGGGGGAGAGGTGGAGAGGGTATGGGGGTGTGGGGGAAAGAGGAGACGGTGATTCCAGCGCCAGGTTAAGATGTTTGAATTAATGATCCCTGATGATTTGTACCATCTAGATATTTGCAATAAAGCTTAATATAACGCTTTCATGACAGATTAATAATAAGTTATGGATATACAGTAAAATTTCATAGACAATGAAATTTGAAATTAGCTTGTAAAATTATATGTTTGAGTTGCTTAAAGATACATTATGTAACCTTTCTCTAGTGGAGGGTTTGACACACGTTTGTCTCCAGTAGTGGAATGTAAAGAAGTAAAAGTATGTATCTGTACTTTACTTAAATAGATTTTTAAGTGGATACTTTTTTACTTTTACTTCACTACATTTAAGAGCAGGTATCTGTACTTTCTACTCCACTACATTTTTGAACAGGGCTGAAAAGTAAAAGCATTTTTCATTACAGTTTGAGACAAATAAAAACAGCCAGAAAAAATGATTGATTCAATTGTTTCTGTTGAACAAAATTCAGCCCAAATCTTTATCAAAATCGCTACATTTGAAGTTTATTTATAGATCTCAAAATCTGCAAGAAATACTTTTACCTTTTACTTTAAGTTTTTTTAAACGGGTACTGTAATATGTTTACATGTGATATTTTTACTTATTACGTATTTTTTTGCCCTGCTTTCTGTACTTCTACTTAAGTAACAAATCTGAGTACTTCTTCCACCACTGCTTGTCTCCATGGAAAGGTTATTGCTTTGCCTGGAATGTTTCACAGTATGGCATTAAACTTCCCTATTTTGCATTTGTTAGTTATAATTGAATAAATGCACTCTTACGACGGGAAGGTCGTCTCTCCGCAGATCTGACCTGCAATATGGAATGTTGGTGTCATCTGCTTCTCTTAATGCCATACTGCGAAACATTCTAGGCGAAACAAGATACTCTCCATGGAGACAAGAAGGTGGTGGACTTATCACCTTTACTTGGACATCTTGCCGTTGGAATTTCTATTGTATAAGAAAAGGTAGAGGCTACTGTATCTTCAAGCAGGTGACACTGCCAGGCAAAGTTACAGGTCAGATCTATGGAGTGGCAACCCTGCTCACATTAAGAATCCATGTTTTACAAGATATTTTTAGCAATAAAAATACCTGTAAGTGTTCAAATGCAAGATAATTAAGTTTAATGCCATACTGTGGAACATTTCGGTCAAAGCAATAACGTCTCTATGGAACCAAGCATGTAGTGAACCGTCCACCAAAAAAGTTACATATTGCACCTTTTTTAAATAACTTGAGTTTCTGAATTCAAGCAATTTGACACTAACATTTACCCCTGAACTAGAAGCTTCCTTGTTCTAGTTACCAGATCTTTCTATTTTAAATACAAATCCCTTTTACACATTTGCTTCTGCAGTAGACTATTTTGACATTCACTTTTGCATTTCGTGACATTTTTTTTTTTTTAATAACGTACATTCTTTTGACTTTTCCCAGCCCAACTACTGTCAACCTGTTACCATCCCATTTCCGATACAGTAAAATCAAAAACTTCCGAGACAGGAAAGCGCCAAGAAGATTCCAAAAAAAATTCCAAAGAGCGATGCACAAGGAGACAGCAGTGAAACAAATACAACCTAATCCTTGTCAGTTCTGCTCTGGTCTCTGCACCGTCGGACCTCCAGCTTGTGAAGGGCTGTCAGGGCTTTCTCGTCCCCAAAAATGTACCTCGTGATTGGGTGTGGGGGCGCTCCTGTCTGGTCCTCTTTGGTTCTCCTAAAGCACAATGCCGCGGTGTCAGACATCCAATTAAAGGCGGTCCGCGTTTGTACGGCGCCGTGTCCAAGAAAATGATAAGACCAGACAAAAGCGAAGAACAGGGACATGTGTGACTGGGGACAGAAGTTGGATTGGACTATTCAAGGCTGTATGATGTCGAGGGGCAAATATTAGTATAGCGCAATTTCACATTTCTAAATAAATCATGAAAAAAATGCAAGTATTTTTTGGTCATTGTGAAGTGAGTGAACACGGTAAGGCCAGACAAAAGCAAAGAACAGCGACATTTGTGATTGGGGACTGATGTTGGACTGGACTTCAAGGCTAGGGAGCTTGGGTTATGATGTCAAGGAACAAATATTAGTATAACACAAGTTCACATTTCTAGTATATGTATTTTTTTTTTCTTTTGGGTCGTTATGAAGTGAGTGAAAATGGTAAGGCGAGACAAAGTCGTTCCATTGTGGCACCTTGTATTCCCAGCGGTCTTCCGTCCAAGTACTGACCAGGCCCAACCCTGTTTAGCTTCCAGCTCCATTGACTCTGGCTCCAATTCATTTTCTGTTGAAAAACCGTTGCTCCTCTCTCCGTAACTGCTGCTGTCAGGCTCGTCATTTTGGTCTTAAAATGTTTGTATTAACCCGCTCTACATGATCCTGGTGTTTTTATTTCGTTATTTTGTTCATAATTTGATATATGCACATTAATAACAGACAAATCAGGTGCCTTCTTTCCCTGAGGTCGCAACATCATTCGGAGTTGATTGCTTGTGTTCTGTTAAATAAAACATTTATATCTAGAAAGAGAAAGCGTTACTTGACAAAAGGTTCCTCAAACTAAAATCCTATGTATTTTGGAATGTTCTTATGTTTGACTGGCCCATATAGGGCACTGTAATTTGAGTCAATCTTGAAAGCTAATTTTAAAACTTTACAATGACGAGTGGGTCTGGAACTTTATCCTGTCTCGCAGATTTTAGTTGATTTTAGTTGACCATGACTGACAGGCCATTAACCAATCAGAGAGACGCATGGTCAGTTTGTGTCAAAACAAATACGGCAGCTTACATGAAAAATAAGGGGGAAAAAAGAACACAGAGGACTAAGAAACAACACAGATTTCTGCAGAATGAACAATCGAAGCTCCAAACTTTTTTTTTATCTCAGGTAAAGGAAGTGATATATTTTGTTCAGAATCAAATGAGATTTTTCGAGAGGAGACGTCTTCGGCATCCGCTACAAATTAGTGGCTGAGGTTTGTCTGTCACTTGGCAACGTTGGCGCATCAGTAGCATGCATGGATTTTTGGGCACACTGGCAGTCATGGTCACATTTTTATATAGCCCTTTTCCACCTTCGAGGCACTCAAAGCTCTTTACATCAAAGAACCACTCAACCATTCACACACCAGCGTACGCAGACACTGGGGGCGAGCTGGGTTAAGTGTCTTGCCCAAGGAGACAACGACAGTATTCATGTGTAGGAGCTGGACCGCTCTACCAATGATGTTTTTTTTTTATGTCGATAGCGGGTTTCAGACTGCTAACCTTTGGACGAGAGGACGAACACGAAAGCTTAAGTACTTAGACACAGAAAGTGAGCAGCGGTCTGATTTTGTCACTTTTTACAATGAAGAAAAAAAAGACGGGTTCTTAAAAATCTTTCTGATTGGCCGAGGACGGAGCCAATGACGCCCACAGATACAGCAGGGCCTGGAGAGTGGAATTACACAGAAAAATGAATTTATGTTATGAGACCAGCAATATGCAAACTATATTGTCGTCATGATAAATGCCAAAACGAATTGTATTTTAGCTACTTATTGTCCGGCCCTACTTTTGCTTCCTGAATAAGTCTTTCCATGCCCACATCTGCACAGAATCTCAGTTTTCCTCTCACATCTGAGCTCTGTCTCCCTGTCATCTCCCGCCTCTCTTCTTTCTCTCCTACCCGTCTCTTTTGTATATTCATGTGTGTACCTTCCTATCTTAATCCTAGCTATTACTCGCATGGTTGGCCGTGTCAAGGAGAGATTTACTCAGTGGTGGCGAAATGGGCCAATATTGACAGAACGACCACTGCATCAGCGATCGGTGCTAGGGCTTAGCGTAGCGCCGGTTAGCTTAGCCGAGTGGCGCATTCCCGAAGCTTAGCTCAATGAGGCGGGCGCTGTGACGGAAAACAATGCTAACGGCGAATCCATGCTAATGTTCGATGCCGCGCAGAGACTGTCAACATTCTGATAAGATGGTGACTAGTGTTCTAATCCAGCGTTTTATTAGATTCAGACAAGACGAAAAGAGGAGTGATTTAAGTGAAGTTAAATATGTGATAAAGAGGTGGGAGAAAACTTTTGGACTTAAAGGATCGGGGTTGTTTAAGTAGAAGCTGATGGCTGATTTATAGAAAAGACTAAGGTAGAAATAAATTGCTAGACGTTGGGTGCTCAAACTCCAGAAAGCAGTTTGAGAACCCTAAGCTCGTTGTGTCTCGATGCTAATGCTAACTTTCATTAAAACTTAAAATCGAACAAAACAACAAAATCAAATTTACAGTAAAGACCACCCAATAGGCCCTTTTCACGGAGCTGTCCGGCTAGATCCAGTTCTCCCAAAAGTGCGGAGCTGCACTTCCCGCTCCATTCACTGTGTACTGGAAACTAGCCAAGTCGTGCTAAAATAAATTAATATTTAAATACCAGGCGGCGGACAGCAAGTTACAGATGGCTGATCACAGACAGCATGTTAAGACCTTTACTACGATGTAAATACTTCACCGGAGGAAGCTTCTGTGTTTAGAAAAGTAGGTATTTGTGTCTTTAAGCTAATGCTAACTGAAATTAAAATGAATTAGTGATGTTAAAAATAGCGCTACAACATAAACGACAATGATTTTGCACTGAAAAACAATCGGCTTGTCATTAGATGTATTTTCATAAAGTTGTTTTGTGTTCTGTTTTGAGATTTAGATTAGGTTAGCATTAGCTTTGAGACACAAATACCGACCTTTATACACACACAAGTTTCCTCTGGTTCAGCGCTTACATCGTCGTAAAGGTCTGAACATGGCGTCTGTGATTATCTGTAACTTGCTGTCCGCTGTCCGATATTTAAATATTGATTTATTCTAGCAAGACTCTGCTAAATCCTCAGAGAATGAATGGTGCAGGAGGAGGAAGAACCCAAACTAGCTGTGCGGCTCTGCAAAAAGAGTCTATTATTTTTATATGTATATTATTTCAGTTCGTGTTGTTATTTTAATGTTTAATAGGCTCTAAAATTAGCATTACCATCGACACACAAAGTCTTGAACGTGTTGTCAGTGTCGTCCACCCACAGCTCACTGTCCATGACCTGATCTGTCAATATTTATAGATTTCAGTGTGATTCGGCAAAGAGATATCATTAGGTTGGAAATTACTATGATTTCTGCTCTACCGGACCGGAACCAGCCCGCTGCCATAACGTATAAAGCCAATTAACAATCCTCGATATTTTAACTCAACTATGGGATTAATATGACCAAAAGAAGAAATATTTATACAGAAAAACTATAGAAAAGTCAGTGTTTTGTTACTAATGATAAATAAAGCTACAATGGTCCTGGATTTCCATCAACTAAACCCATTGTAAACAAAATACGCATTTGCTTCAAGGTGAGGATAATCATTATTCAAGTTGTGCGAAGTTTATGGAAGATTCAACATTCAATTTCCATTTGTAACTACGAAAAAACAAAACAAAACAAAAAACACGTTATTAGTAAAGCAAATAGTGCAGAATTTCGACCAAGTTTAGTTTCGAGCTATTTTTAGGCACTTCAATGTATATACCAGAAAGGTTTGAGCCCATTTTAGTCCTGACTTAGACCTGGTTTTGTCCTGTTCCAGTAATGGTTTAGTCCTGGGTTAGTCCAGGCTTCATTCCTGGTTTAGTCCCAATTTTACGTTCTGAAATAGGAAAACAAGGCTCTAAAACCAATAGTAAGCTCACCAAGACTTGACAGTATTTTTTTTA
>JACM01079459.1:0-15408 GCA_000787095.1 Periophthalmodon schlosseri
TACTTACTCATTTCAGTCGTAAACGTTTGTCACAGTGGAATATTTGAATGTTTGAATTGAATCTGTTGGTTTGGATCACTATTAGTTGCCAGGACAACATCACTATTTAGTACTCACATTCCAATGCTATTTTATTTTGAGATTTGAGGTGGGATCACATTCCAGCGCTCTTGGCAGCAAAGTCGGGTTTGATCAACGCCAATTAATGGCATGCCTTCGAATCTTACTAGTAAATATATGATGCTTCTCTTAAGCCGGAGGAGGAGGAGGCTCGGCTTATGTTCTTGTTTTTGCCAAGTTGTAACTGCAAAGCGTAAATGTGACAAATATATTTCTCTCAGTGGCTGAATTATGAAGCATTTTATTTACCAACTCTGGTAACATTGATTTTTATCTACAATAGTCAATGCATATTTCATGTAGCTAATGCTTCACCATTAGTTTTATCTGTAGTTGATTAGCTCATGAAGTTTATTGGCCCATGGTTTGTACCACTGCCATATAAAAACATACAAGATTAATCTGTCAAACAGTTGTTGCTTTGACTCTGAATAGACACTATTTACCCATTCTTGTGTCAGTCCAGGACACATTCATTGCCTTTGTGTGTTCATGCTGTGTTAGTTGGTTGCATAAGATAAAACTAAACAGACCAAGAAACTAAAGAACTAAAGAAACTCCAAATTATATATAGTGCTATAGATCTAGTGTCATATAGTAGATTATATGAAAGCTTAAAGTTCATAAAGGTGACAGAGGTACCCAGGGCTATAACTTTAAGGAGAATATAATGGTGCAAAAACATACACTCAAATAAGAGAAGTAAACATTTCCCTCTAAATGAGCTGACACTTGACTCCATTCTCCTCTGGGAGTTTTTAATGTTCACAGTTTCCAGCACCGCAGGCCAAACACCAGATCGCCACTGTTATTGCACTGACACGCAAATGCCCTTTGGTCCAAGAGGTGATTCTGCCTTCAGGCCAGACTAAATAGTGAAAATTAGCCATCGAACTAGCCAGAAATATCCACTTTATGGTTTATTGCTTCCAATCTATCTAAAGTGTATGTGACAGGATTTCATGTTTTTCTAATTATTACTTGGTTTGGCGGGATAGTACCTGTGGTAAATATTTATTAGTTTTACATCAGTCAAGTGTAAAAAAAAAAGTTTGTAGGAAAAAAGTTAAGAAGAAAAGTACAAAAATACAGGAAATAGGAGTTAGTTCTGAAAATGGAATACTGCTACTATTTAATTAATCAACACCAAAAATTCCATCCAACGTACAGGGACAATATACACACAAGGAAGGCATTTTCATCACAGTTTAAGCTTTCATTTAACAAAATAAAGGCGTTAACACTTTTTATTAGTCTATTGTGTCATTTAGACAAGTTTTAGCCCTTGGTAACATTATGGTTGCTAGGTAACAGTTATAGAATTACCTCCATGTATGTCACACCTGCTGCCCATGCCCAACCAGGAAGTAAAATTTTATTATATTATCAGAACACTGTATTTGTTTGTCTGTGTGCTGTCGTTCTTTTTAACTTTCTATAGATCATGTGTGTCCAAAATAAAGATACGGTGATAATGATGATATGATCTTCACCAAAGAAAAAGAAATGTTAATTTTTAATATAATGATGTTAATTATGTTCTAGTGAAATGAGTAGTCTAACCTGTCACAAGCACTTTGCACTGATAATTAAGAGTGTGATTCTTGAGGGAGGCATGTGCACTGCATCAGCTGAGATTAATGGGGGCCTCATGGTGGTGTGGTGGGGTCAGAGCACAGAGAGAAGGGGGCATCAGAAAGAGAAGCCCCCGGCCACAAGAGGGCAGAGGGTGGAGGAGATAGGTGACACCTAATAGGCGAGGAGGCAGAGATGGAGGGAAAACTATCACAAGGAGCAAACAGAGAGCACACAAGAGGCACAGCATGTCCTGGGCCTGGAAGCAGCAAACACAGGGTCATTTTAGACAGTTATTTTTATTTTCTTAGTCTCCTGAGATGGGTATTAAAGTACAGTATTTGGGGCTGATTTATTCCAGAAAAAGTTCAATGTATTGTATAGCTTTTTTGTGAGATGGAGGCAATGTGTGGTATCTGTATTTCTAAATGAAATGCAGATAGTGTAGAAGAAAACAACCTTCTCATGTTATGTTGTGACAAATATTTATTGTCACAACATAACATAAGAAGGTTAAATAGTAGTAGTAAATATCCAGTGTAGAGTGTGTGTCTGTGAAGATGCAGCCAAACGAGCCCACGTAAAGTTCACCATAATCCTCCTCCTCTGCCCAGTTAACTGTGTTGTAAAAGTATAAAGTTATTAAAACAAAAACATGGTATAAAGTGCGCATATAGAGAAAACAAAAGTGAAATGTAAGTGTCCACATGAAGATCAGCTATGAGGCTCTGGTTCATTTGTTTGCACATTTGTCTTGAGTTATAAATGAGCAGACGTCATACAGTGAGTATGTTTTAAAATTGACATGGTTATAACATAATTCAAAGATTGAAAAATATTTTCTGCTTAATACTGACCATTAATTTACACTTTACAGAAAAAAGAACCGTTCAGATATCAGTATTGAAAAGCAGGTATCGTTAAACTGGTATCAAATATATAATATACGGCACTACCTCAGGGCTGCATCTGAACTCAAGAAGTTTTGAGTGGCAAACAAAAGTTAACATAATATAACCTTCATATTAAAAAGCAGATGGTTTATTCAAGGAAAAATAAATTCAGTATTTCAGATAGTGTTTTCTGCTGCCCTTTTATTATGGTTAATATTTCACATCATTTCATTCATTTGCAAAGAAATCAGGTGTAATTGAATGCTAATAAATAATTCAAATGTGAACAGTTAATGATGAACTGAAAATAAAACCAGTGAATACTTGGCTGGTCCTATATATTCTACAGGGCTGATTTACATTATTTATGCGTATATGCCATAGTTGTTAATGCATCTACATTCATGAAAACCTTTGGGAGTGATCCTTGTTCAAAGGGCACTAAATGATTTAATACATAAGTATTTACCGGTATGTAGAGACTGAACCGCAGTGAAATAACCTCATCAGATGAGATGCAGACAAAGATTGTTTTTTTTTTCTTGGCTGCTCCCTTTTTTGTTTGGGTTTGCAAGGTGAACCAGCTGTAGTGTTGAGCTTTAAACCAGATGTCCTTCCTGATGCTATCTGTGGAGTGTGCAATGGGGGTTAAGTGTCTTACCCAGGGGCACGCTGGAGTGAGCGTGAGAGTGAGGACTGAACTGATGCAGAGACAGAAAACAGAAAAAAATACTTCATTTCTAATAAACAGACAGACTTCTTTTCTGTCACATCGACCTTGTTGTTTTGTTAGAAGCTGCCCACGTCTTTGTGCTACAAAACCAACATTAACCCACTCATCCCTAAATACCAGCCCTGAGAAACATTTTCTTTTTGTCCTTTGACCTCATTCAAACTTCTTATTAGTTCATATAAAACTTTCATTTCATATTGTCTGATAATGGGTAATTATGTTTTTGTCTGTTCTAGACCAATACGCAGCTTCCTAAAATAGTTGGAGAATTTTGAGAAATGCAGTATTACACATTTTAGACATCTGTTGTGCGACAAGTCAAAATGAATCATTATTTGCTTGCCAAAACAGAACTACCATTTTTTGCATGAGAGTGAAAGTACTATTTAAGATATAAAGTCATATTATTTATTGATGTTGTCGCTCCACACAGTGTGTAACAAAGGTTAAATAGCTTAGGTTTATGTTTGGCTACTGTAATGGATACACTAACCTTATCAGAGCTGAGACCTAAGCTGCCTGATGTCCTTACACACACTCTCCTCATACTCTCACTGGGTTTGCTCTGGTAAAAGCCATTCTTTTGGCGCTGCCATGCACTGGCATATATGTGGGCGATTTGCCCTTTAAACGTACAGGACTGAGTTAAGCCTCCAGTGGCCTTTCCGGAGCCCATCTCACGGCTAAAAATATGATGTTGAAGTCCACCCAGCGCCAGACTGGATCGCCAAAGCAATAAAACACATACTAGCACACAGACTATTCTGCCTCTCTCGCATCAGCTGATTATGATAATCAAAAGAAGGATTTGCATACTTGGAGGCTAACAGCTCCGTTTTGTCCTGAATAATACATACTATAGTGGAGGAGGGGATATTGTGGTGAGATGTATTAGACTTCAGCTGTGGCACAACGGAAAAGTCTAATAATGATGAATAAGAGATGAAGGCCACACAATGTGCCCTCTGGAGACAGATGGAATTACATCAAACAAGAACAGAGCAACATGTGCACGCTGCGAGTGGATCACCAAGACATTAACCAATCTCCAATTCACAATCAATCCTCGATCAATACTAAACAATTAACACAACCAACCTCTGTGTATTCAAAGTACCAATACAGACAAATGGAAAAGTGCTTGTTGTGGACTATTTTAAGGGTATAGTAGAAAGTTATCAAGTAAATGAACTAGATTTATACTTTTTACTTCCAGAAATGCATGTTTTTGTGTTGTATGTACATAGTGTACTTGTGTGTCCCCATTGCAAATATGATCAAATACCAGACTTGGCATTCTGGACATGTCTAGTACATGTGGAGTTCCTCTGGGTGGCCTGGTTTCCTCCATCAATCTAAAACAGTAGGCTACTCCTCCAAATAAATCCTGTGGTAAATCCTGCTGCAACATCTGGTCAAGACTCTTGGGAAGAATTGGTCAAATTCAGAGAACAACTTTCTCCATGCGCACAATCTATATACTTTACCTTATAATGTTATATATTTTGCATAAATTGTCCATTCACACTTTGTTGAATCTGAACTTTTACTACTTGTATAACTTGTAAATACTTGTGCTTTGTGTGTGATTGTAGTATGTCATACTTAAACTTTAGTAACATTTTGCCTCTTAAAAATACACACCAGTCCTTCCTGTGCCACTGACTTTGTGACATTTTACTTCATAACACACTTCCTCACATATCTCTTCATCCTCTCGACTTAAATCCTGCTGGGAGAATAGTTCTGATTGAGAGTTGAGACGTGTTTCTGAAGTTGTCACATTACAAAGGGGTCTTCAGCGTTCACAAATGCTCCTCAGAGGACTCTGCGTTTCTTCTCCTCGTGAAGCGTGAATTTGTGTTTGAAAAATAGAAAGGTGTTTTGCTCTGCATGTCTGTTCTGATTACGATGGCAAGTAATGCGCTTTTAACATTTATGTGTGTTTATGAACAGCTCTTGAAGAGGCTCCTTATTCCCTAAAGATGTAGTAAAGAGAAGGTAATTACCTCTTGGGAAAGTTAGTTTAACAGAGAGGTTTAATATAGTGACATCATGTATATGAGAGCATACAATTTCCATAAATCAGTTAAAAAGATATAAATGATTTGGTAAGAGATTACGTGCAGATATAACAGCTTTGAAACTCAATGAATAGGGCAATTATCTCTGAATTAGATGATCCTTGCAACAGTTATTTTCAAAACAATCTATTTTCTAATTAAAAATAAATTTGAAAATGCTGCTCTGTGTTAGGATTAGGAGTGTAGAATTACAAATCAGGTAACCATTTTCTTTCAGTCAAGCTATACTCTATGAGTGGGATTTGAGATTTCCCACCTCCTGTTGCTTCAGCATGTGTTTCTTCTGAACCTTCTGACTGAGTGTCTTGGGAGAAGATAGTTTAAACTTGTGTTCAACAACTTATCCTGTCAGATCATTCATCTTTCTCAGTGATCTTCATAGAGCATGACGTTTCTGTGACTTCGGTAAAGTTTTGGCTGAGGAGGCGGGGCTGAAGAACATGCACTGAAATAACATCTGTCACACCATCAAAGTGATTGTTACTTGATGATGGATTGATGGTGTTGCTTTAGTTCTAATCAAAGCAAACTCTTCACTGTGGCTTAAAGGGCTCATATTAGGCTAATTTCTGATCTATATTATAATGTTGTTTCCTCATAACAAACATACCTGGAGTTGTGTTTTGTTTCATCCACACAAACCCTGCATATTTAGGCTGAATTCTTATCTCAAACTAAAAACGCTCTGTTCCAACTTGTGATGTAATGTGGTAATACAGGAAGTGCTCCACTGTGTTTTTAAACTCCTTACACCTTCACTAGAATTATTTGAATAATTTCAGCCAATATCTACTGAACTAAAGGTAAAAGGTAGTTGTTGACTTGGAAACTACCACTTTTGAGCTTTGGAGATGTACACAGACTAATAATATAGGGTTACTCAAACATGTGTGAATGACCCAAACCACAACTCCAGCTATGTTTTTGATGAGGTAATTATAACATGGCTTAAAGCTCACAAGAGTCAATTTTGCGTAATATAGAACCTTGTGAGTGTTATAGTGTTTTGCCTACAGATATCTAGATTACAAAGAAGCACCACATGTTGCCGTGCCCTGTAGACCCTGTGGACCCTCGCCCATTTGTGACGAGTGTATCATCAGATGGAACACAGAGCGACCGTGCTGATAGAGTCAATCACAGTGTGGCCCTTAGATGCTGTTGACTTTAATTACTGGTCCTTGTGAAGTTCTTGGCTTGAGCTTTGTGTAGTGCTCTGTGAACTGTTCTGGACCTCCCTGGCTCCTTTTCAAATGTCCCCCCTCTCTCCGGGTTAGCTCTGCAGGACACACACATACACACACACACACACACACACACACACACGCACACAGACACTCACACTTATTCTCAGTCACGCCTCAGCTCTGTCCACTCACCACAATAGAAGTGCCAAGAGCAGCTTTAACCAGGCCACAAGGAGACCTCCAGACATCACACCTCTCTCTCACAGATAAGTGAGGCTAATACTGAACCAGGTACAAGCACTTTTAAATGTACCCAGAATATCACCAAAATGCAGTTTCATGTTGAATACTTAAAACTGTGAAGCACACGTTTTGCACGTAATGTCCCATAATTATTGTTGCAAAAATATTCTGTTGTCAAAATTATATCACAAGATCCATTACTCCTCTCCCATAGCCATAACGACCAAATTCAGCAGCTGCATTTTGGAGATGTACTATCTAAATTTGATTCCATAAACTAATTTCTGGGTACCATTTTTTTCCTTCTGGTCTACAATACGGATAACGGTATATTATACAGTACTTATGATGCATTAATATCTAGAACCAAAATGTCAAACCAAACACAAAATGTCCATATATTGTTTTGTAGTAGTAGTACAGTAGTAGTTTTGATCAGTCATTTGTGCAGGGAAGCGTTCAACAAACAGCAGTAGTCATAATCT
Source organism: Periophthalmodon schlosseri (assembly GCA_000787095.1). Lineage (NCBI taxonomy): Eukaryota > Metazoa > Chordata > Actinopteri > Gobiiformes > Gobiidae > Periophthalmodon > Periophthalmodon schlosseri. The sequence continues at coordinate 7,321 of JACM01079459.1, forward strand.
TTTGCATGATCGTTGTGTGTGTATATTTCCACTTTGTAAACACCCATAGACCACCTCAAACATACCCTTTGTTCATGTTTATCTGAACTTACTCCCAAATTCATTCCACTTCTATATTCCCCTGGTCATGCTTCTGAGATTTCTGTGAATTTTGTGAGGCTGCTCCAAATCGATTGGCTGACCCCTTCACCCCTGCCCTGCTGGATCCTGACTGATATAAAAGAGCTGGCTAACTCCCAGCTCCCTTTTCTCTTCTAGTGTGGTTGTGAAGTTTGGAGCGGTCTGTTGGATTTCCACTTGTCTTCGCGTCTTGGGAGTCTTTTGAAGCTGCCACACAGCAGATGAAGTAGTTTCACGTTTCCTTGTAGTGGTGATTTGGGGATAGGCCAAAACGTGTACACTACTCAACTCTTGAAGAATGCTTGATTTTGTAAGAGTTGAACCTGGATATCGGTGTTGAAATCCTCATGGGGCTTGCCCTACTTCTGTACATTTTTGGGTCAGTTCTTTTTGTTCATGATTTGACACTGTACAACCTTTATAAATAAAAAAAAAAAAGTAAAGTTAAACAAGAAACAATATAGGTTATGATCTTAACAAAGCTCTATTAAAATGCACAACAAATACAAAACTCAAGTGAATAAAGCTTTGATCTACACTTCCAATTCTGATCCTGCCTGTTGGGATGTGCAAATTACAAATGATTAAATATTAATAAACTTTTGATACCAATTTTTCCAATTCTCATTACCAATCTGTGGGTATTGATACCTTAATACCTTATATATATAGGCCCATCACTCTTATTTTTCAATACAAAGAAGTAAGACGTACCTGCCCTTCTGCTGAATCATTCATGTGGGCAGCCTTGATATTGCATCTCCACTAGACCTGTCACGATCAAACAAACAAATTTTGAACAAAATTTTGAACAAATTTTGAAGTACCATATATTGCTGAAGAAAATATAGATGATAAACGATAATATTGAAACAAATGATTTATGTTGATGTATGTTATTTAAAAATAAACACAAACTGCAGTAAATGAATAGCAGAATGAAACATTTCAGTAGTTAGTTTGCATCTATAATGAGTCATAGATGTTATTTTTTCAACCCTCCACAGCTCAGATCTAATCGTACAACAGTAAAAATAACACAAAATTCCCAACTAGTACTAAGCAAAAGTCCCCACGATAAATATTGACTCCCAAAAGTTATTGTTTCATCCAACATATATTGTTCCATATTAACATATATTATTCTCACACAGAGGCTATACCTGTACCTTGTCAAGCCATCTCGCTGTTTATTGCCTTCTCTTAACATTTGTAAGACAGGTTGCCCTTTTAAATTTCAAAAATGAGCTAGTCTTTGTGATGAGTTTCAATTCAAATATGCAATATGTACATTGCATTCAGTTTGTAATCCCATTTTTCCCTGTCTTTTTTGCTGTGGAGTTTGTTGTTTGGGGACCACACATGCTGAATTGGCAGTGGGAGAAACAGCCACGTTCATTAGCCTAATGTATGACTGTGAAAAAACACTTTTCATAGGGTGTTTTCATGATTTATTGAGCAGCAGAAATGTGAAATTGTGTGCGTGGTGTTATTCCAGTGATTTAGAGGTTGGCACAGAACAGTTTTCCTCATCGTTTGGTGATTTATGGTGATTGCAAAAATGTGAAATTGAGTATAAGAGTATAAGCATATTACCTTATGATAATATAAGTAATTGAAGAGATTTAGGAGTTGGGAAAGGCCAGGCCATGCATTCATAACACGGGGGAGAGAAAATAGAAGTGGTCCCCTGGATAAGCAGAGGTGACATATTGGTAAATTTGGATTTTGAGGCCCGTGCCTTCTTATTGTTTTCCTCTTGAAGTATTAGATGGCGTATCAGGGGATATGAAGTGTAGGAGTTATGAGATTTCATATTATTCAAGTTAAACAGATGTGATAAATGATATTATGTCTGAATATGATTTAAATAGCTTTGTCTGACAGGTGGCCGAGAGATATGCCAAAGTTGAACCACCTTTGCCTGTGAAATATCCATAACAGTTCAAGTGTTTCTTCCCTTCATCCGTCCTCTTTAATCTTGGGAAGGGGCAGATATGGGTGAGAAGTCTTGCTTAAATGGATTTGGTTTCCTAAGGCGGGACCGTCCTGTTGTGGAATAGCCCCGAGTGGTGCTTTCAATCAGCCACACCAGCGCTCACTGTGGTAATGATGCCCGGGCTTCATTAGGACGCTCGTTAAGTCCTCTCGTTAAGCCGCGAGGCCGTTAAGACTTTGATTGTTAATGGCTTTTGGTTAATGAGACTGTGGAACCCGGCTCCCCAGGTGGTCCTGACCAGCCGCATGTTTGGGTCAATTGGCCCCGAATGGCCTCGAGACCAAGATGGCGCTGTGTGAGAGCAGGGCACAGACTTAGTGATGAGTGGAGATGTAAACACTTTCAACTTGACCCTGTGCGTCCTCATCTGTGAATGTAATTGATAGAAGCCAATTCTGGGACATGCGTGTTATAACTGACCTAAGCAATAAAAGACCCTCTTTATCATCACATATAAATCAAATATACATCTAATAATAATAATAGTACCTTTTGACCATGAAACAAACTAAACAAAAGCAGAAAATGGCTATGAACTTATCAAATATAGTTGAAAAAAATGTTCAAATGTAGTAAAATAGTTATGTTATCAGATACATTCAGTTTCAGATGTATGTTTTTTTTTTTATTTGATTAGCACAATAACAATATAGTGTTTACTCTTGACAATAGTATTTAATTCTTGGGATCCATTTTGGGCTTTCTATGTTGGGATGTACATAGAACTGTCCAACTGATTGATATACTACATACCCCCACACTCCAGGGCATTGGGCCATGTTAAAGCCATTACACTTGACTCGCAGGCTAAACCCTGAGGGATAAAGAAAATCTAAAGTTAGTGTTCAATTCAAGGAAAGCAGAAAACTCTACTTAGCTCCAGCTATTTAGACTGAAATGCTCTAATAAATGCTTTCATTAACATGCAAATGAAAGTTGTGCCTCTGAAGCAGTTTAAGACATTTAGCTGGGAGCTGACCACAGCCACTTTGCTTATGTAAATGTAAGGGTTATGAGGGCACAGTTGTTTGGAAGAGTTTTCAGGAAAAGCCTGTGCCATATATACTTTGAACACTACATGTAGGCCTACAGTATGTACTTTAAGACTGGTATTCAGTAGATTTTCCTTTTTGATTTCTCTAAATGTATTTTCTTTTCATTTGTTTCTCTAAAGTGCTCATTAAATATGCTCTCTCTTTTACCTTTTGACATTATATTATAATTCTCACTTTTGAATCTCAACTCTAGCTCCAAACAACCTTTTCAACTTCAGATCATTTACCCCCTGGAAGCCCTACTATTTCCTTCTTTGAAAAATGAGTATCTTCAAAGTAAATGAACATTTCGATTCACAGTATCCATTCTCATTTCATTTAGCAAATGTGCTTAGCTGTTGCCATGCAACAATACTCCCTCAGTTAAAGGCATCGCTGTGCAGTCTCAAGTCACAATGTCACACTTTTTCTCGAGCAGTGCTAATTTCGGGCTCTTTTTTCGGACACTCTTGCCATTCGCTTCACGTCAGTGTGGGGTAATGAGATTGAATCTTGATGCGGTGAGTGCGTCCTGCTGCAGTCTCTGTCTGAGGACACAGAGGAGTGTGTGATATTACCTCTCTCTGCTTGAGAGGACACGGGGTCGCTCTGCTGCTCTGCCGTCCTGCCAGGCACTCATCCAATAAGGCTCCACACAGGCCTGGATCAATAAAGCATGTCCCAGCACCAAGCGCCCCTCTGCTCTGCCTCACACACACCTATTAGTTACAGAATAATTGATTGGCCCTCTGTTCATTATACCTTTGATTTGGTGCTTTCATTAAACACCCTGTGCAGTGTATGCATGCAGACGAGTAAGTCCTCCTCCTATACTACTGCTGTAAAGTGAAAAGGCTTTGCAGTGAGCCAAGGAGCATGTGTTCTGGATATAATAGAGATTAGAAAGATCCCCCTTCATAACCGGCATGCTTCAGGAACAGCCATCACAATGAGAGGAAGTGTGTGAAAGGCATTGTGCGTTCTTCTTTTGTGTGCTTTCTGTGTAAATTCATTATGTCCTGGATGCATGAGGACTTAGATAATCTGCTTGTTTTGTCTTCACTGCTTGTCTGAAAAAACAAAATACATTTTAACTCTTTTTTACTCTTTTCTCTGTATGTTTCTCCACATTTCTCTTGTCCCGTTGGCTGTGGTCCCTGTGTCCCCTCTCCATCGCTCACACAGCTGCACACGGACATGGACAGGAATGATGGACGCACTAAATATGTGCTGAGAGGCGAGGGGGCGGGCTCTGTCTTTGTGATTGACGAGAAGACGGGGAACATCCACGTGACCAAACCGCTGGACCGCGAGGAGAAGGACGAATACCGCCTCATCGCCACGGCAACAGACAGACAGACGGACCGTGCCCTGGAGCCCTCGTCCCAGTTCATCATCAGGGTGCAGGACATCAACGACAACCCGCCTGTGTTTGATCAGGGTCCCTATATCGCCACCGTGCCCGAGATGGAAAATATAGGTAAGGCAACCGTCCCTAACATGAATAAAGCATTGTTCAAGTATCAAGGTAATTATGTTTGCTTTGAACATATGATTCTTGTTTTTGTCTTGAAACAGAACTGCGTGCACAAGGTAGAAATGTTAGCTACAAACTTCAAAGTGCTTCAAAATGTACAGTATCACAGTACAATAAACGTATAAAATACATTCTAATATACTATGACAGTATTATTAGCCAGAACCTTTTCAAAATAAATTTTATTTCACATAAAAGTTGCTCATTTCTAAGTATCAAATTGAAATTGCTTGCATTTTTTCACATACAGTTATGTGTTGGATCCTGGTTGCTAGAAATAAAAACAACTAAAATATGTCTTAAAAATGAAGAGAAACTTATAGAAACATATTTCTCACTGAAATACTACCCACTAAAATACTGCAATAGTTTTTAGATGAGAAACTGTGGTCCCCCCTTAGCACAAGCCTTAAATAAACTCCTCACAGCCGTCTGCACTGATCCGGCTCAGAGCAGTGACAGAGTTGTTTCCTGATCTCAGCAGAGAGCCGACATGGACACTCTGTTGTCACAGTTTGACCAATAACCTTTACACACAAGTGCACCAGCAGAAACGCCATCAAACATTCATGGGCACGAGCTGTGCGAGACGGGAGCACAAATCAAAGCAGGCCTGAATCACTGGTGCAATCACTGTTATTGGTTAAAAACATGATTTCAATAAATAAGAAGTTACCTCCAGAGAGAGCGGTGTACAGCTGTGTCTCGCCTGTCTAATCAGACTGGAGTACCAGCAGCATTCAGGCCTGTCAGGGCCCAATGATGGATGTCCCTGTTGATCACAGACACACACTAGCTTTTATTATGTCTATTGCACAGGGTCGCATTGTCTGCAGGCATTTTGCTCAGCAGTGAAGAAACACTGATACTATAAAAAATATATGTTGTAGGCTGTACTACAAATAATATAATACACACAGGCAAGCTGACCTGTACAACTGGCCTAACAAAAAGTTATATTTAGCTTCCCTTTTCAAGCCCAATGCTTTTTGTGTAGAAAGCTTCTGAGCTCCAACCAGAATTTAAACAGAACTACTGATCCAACAAAATAAAAACATCATTCATTTGCATTATACATATTAAAAATGGGTCATAAACGAGTTCTTTGGGCCAGTCCAAAGCCTTAATGAATAAAAAATGTCCCAACAAAACAGATATATAGATACATAGATAGAAGTAATAAGAGAAAATATCTTAAGTATCTTAAAAATCCCATCTTAAAAGACGGTAGTCTGAATTCCACTGAAAAGTGATTTTAAAACGATGCATTACTTTCATGTTGAGTCTAATCCTGCAATAATACAGTGTTTCATAATACTTATTTCCATTATGAACAGTTGCTCAGCGTCGTGCTGCAATAACAACTTTAATTAAAATCTTCCATCTCATTGTATTTAAAGCTGTAACATTTTGACTCTTACTCTGCAAATTAAACTAATTAATTAAACATTCATTTAAAATACATTTTAATTGGGTCACTTTGTAATAACATTGCACTTGAAGTATATGCTAAAATATGGACTTGTTCACAAGCACAGTTACATCTATTATTACAACTGAAATGACTTTAGTCATTGTGGATTTAAATGCTGCCACGTTTTGTTTAAAGTATTTTGGTTTTGCTCAATATTGGAAACATTAAATTGATACAATCAGCTACTATGTGCATTTTGCCTGGTTACCTGCACTGAAATGTGAACTCCACTGCATATTAATGTCTGTATGGATTTTGACAGCTCCGGCACCTCAACCATCTCACGACATGCTGTTGCTGCCTGGATGCCTTTCACACTCTATTACCGTTTTGTGCACAGGCTTTTTAGGTAAAATGAATTTTTAAATGGCGGTAAAATCCTGCTGCACTTTGGACGCTTTACGGTGCTATTATACACAAACACCGATGTCAAAGCCAGGCTGCAGTTATTTACAGGGAAATCGAGGAGAGACTTTCATCCAAAATCAAAACGTCCAGTTCAAAGTCTCATGTTTTACACTTTGGATCCACTCTTAACCATAACATTTGCAGTTATACAGAAATGTTTCTTTGATTACTTTTTTAAAATGATCATTATAAAGTTTACTTGGATATAGAGTGGTTCGCAGAGTTTATGGTGAGTTGTGCAAGTTTTGAACCTTTCAGATTTTGGTGTTAAGGCAGAGGTTATTACAATTTAAGAATCAATATTTAAGCTTGAATTTATTTAGATAGTTACATCAAGATGGAAAATCAAAAACAAATATACTACTTGTATCTGTATCTGCATTTTGTATTTGTAGTCTTTATTAACCCAACAGAGAAATTTGACCCATCCTTCAGTGCCTCAGGGCAGCCATTCAGGTCTAGGAGCAGTAGGGACCCGTCTTCAGATTACCAAGCTGGAGGACCCCATCAACCCAAAACACTACGTTCTGGGGGAAATCTAGCGAAAGTGCTGGCCACTCAGCCACTGCACTGTGAAGCGTAATACAATTATAAAATATAATAAACAATTGCTGTGTAGTTTTGTATTTGAAATAGTATTGACCAGACTTCATACAAAAAGCTAAAGACTGTACCTCCTCACTAAATATCCACACCATTTTGAATGTATCTACTTGCCAAAAGACAAATGAGTTTTTTTAGTGCCCACAGTCTAATTTCATGGTGCCACTTGATAATTGTATTCAAGACGAGCATCATTTTATGCCTTCGGCCATTTCTAAATCAGCCCGTTTACTGAAGCGTAATTATGTAAAAACACAGATTAACCTGGCCTCTGTTTAATGAATGTACCACATAATGATGCATGTCCATACGCTTTGTTAACAAGGCCACTTGGAGGATTACAATTAGTCTTTCTATGTGAGCAAACTCTGCTAAAGAAACTGAAAAAAATGGTCTATTCTTATCTCTTTCAATCTAGCCTGGTGTCCCTGTCATATAATGTAGTCATATCAGTCTAGGGAATCCTGGATGTCCTTTGCACACACTGATACAGTTCAAAAAGGGACTTGACTTAAGCTAAAATTGGTCCATAGTCAAGGGCATGTATACTGTTTTATATAGGCCATATGCTGTACCCCACCACATCCTACATCTTCCATATAAAAGTGAACTATGTAACTTTTCTGGGTCCTCCACCTGCTTGTATCCATGTGTTATTGCTTTCCCTGGAATTTCCCTGGCATTAAGTTTATATATCTCACATTTATAATTTAACTACAGGTATTTTTTTCATTATCAAGGACCACAATTGCAGAATACCGTCATACTATTATATGATATAAGGAGATGAGCAGCTTTAATATGTAAAATAAGTGTATATTTTTATCCATAAAGTGAGGTTTACACTTATGGTCTTCCACCTACCTGGGTGATGTTTTTATCTCTCTCTCTATGTATCTCTCTCTCTCTCTCT